>NMRB01000185.1:350651-363683 GCA_002633025.1 Notospermus geniculatus | reverse complement strand
CAATTTTAAAATGAACTGTACGGCTACGGGAGAAGTCTAATTCTCCCGCAGCCGTACAGTTCATTTTAAAATTGCCGATTTTCCATGCGTTCTCCTGCGAATTTCTGGGAGATATTACAGCAGCATGCCTTTTATAGTGTATTCGTTCACCTAGGACTGTCATTTTGCCCTTAGCAGTGGTATTTATAGTAATTTGGAATCTCAACTTTGCCAAGCGTATGTGACCGGAAGTTTCTCCCGCAGCTGTACGGCAAGGTTGATTGTACACCGTGGTACTAAAGTATACTACAGTACCAATCGCCTGCGGTCCCGGGACCTTATTCACGAAGCTCCCGTAACTTACGGGAGTGCGCAAACTATTGTCCTTTTGCGGACAACCTATTGTTCACCATCAGCCTGACAAAGGATTTGCGTACCCTTAAAGTTACGGGAGCTTTGTGAATAAGGTCCCTGTTGATCACGCGATATCCGTTCCTAACTCGTACCTAGGCCCAAAACTATGGTACTGGGTATACTTTTGTAGATCGAACTATACCCATGGTATAGATTTGTGGGACGACATTGAACCTGGGTATACTTCTGTTATACTCAGGACGACATTAACCGATTCGGCCAAATTAGATGTAACTAGGCAATAGGCCTCCCCGTTCACATGTTTACGCCCGTGGCATACATTACATCTGATTTGGGGACTACCACTGACTTCATACTGAAGCGCATATCGCGATGGAGCCAATCCACCGCGGGCTTGTTTGGCGAAAAATCACGCTTCACCACCATGAAATAGCAGCATACCTGGGGCCTGATTCACAAAGCACACGTAAGTTCGCTATCTTAGCACGCTCTAAGTGAACGTTTACGTTTAAGATTAGACACTGGTAAGTTATATTCACGAAACATTCTTAGATCACTCTTAGATCACTCTAACCCAAAGTGTACGTAAGCTTACGTTAAGACGGACGAAGAGTAGATTCACTTCTCCGTTTTGCGCTTTGCGCTTGTCCGTTCGCTATGTTTATGTGTGGTACCAACAATAAAATTACTTTTTCTACCACGCACTCACATGGGAAACGGAAACGGAAAAGGGCAAAGCGCAAAACTCAAAGTGTGGGGGACACACATGCGAGCGAAGGGAAGAAATTTTTGCCGCGAAAACATTTAAAAACACTGGAGTCCTTGGCCTGCTGCATACAAACTGAGAGGAATCAGTTCCCGTCGCAATTTAATCACTTCGTCCGTTCGCTGGCAGTACTAGGGCGGAACGAGTTTAGAATCCCCGATCAGTGCCCAAAAAAGGTCACCGATTGACAGAACAAGCCGCATTATAGGCCTACATTACAATAGGATTTCCATTGTGTGCCATGGAGTAACGTCACTTCCGATCGGGGATTCGATCCGATTGGATCGAATCCGATTGTGGTTCAAAACTCTTGCGTGTAAACGCTACCCAATAATGCAGTCCAATGTGGAATTAAAATAGTCCCGAATCCACATTGGATCGCATTGGACTACATACGACCACATTCAAATCTCGTCTAAACGCAAATGAGACCCCATGCGTGTCGATGATCAGATCCAATCGGATCGAATCTGAATGTGGTTTTGTGGCTTGTCGTCTAAACGGCCCTATATAATCCCTTTGCGTGGTACAAACTCAGCTGGTCAACTTGACACAAGTGGTATAACATTGTCTGCGGTTTGATCAATTTCCAAGTCCAACTAAGGCCACATCAAAAAATGGTGATCGTCCTTTTCTCGGGGAGGAGGTGGGTAGGGGGAGGGTTTTGTTTTTACAGTGAATTGGCATGAAGAATCAGTCAATGGTAACAACCAAATGCCCTTGAAATCGCGTCCTTTGTATCCCAGGTGCGATATGAACTGAACAACAAGTGATGTCAATGCTCAAAATATATGTAAAAAGGCAATTTGAACGTTTTGGGGGAAAATAGGAAAAAAGTTATTTTTGATGAAAAAAAAATTTAAAACAATTTTTTTTTAAAAATATTTTTTTGAAAAAAAACGGGGCCGGGCCCGTTTTCGCGGCTCGGGCGGGGATGATCACCAGCTTTCTTTTTTTATGTGGCCTAAAGTGCCATTTGCCAAAGGTAGATGGAACAAACTTTCGTGTCCTCTGCACTAAGTAAGCACTACGTGAACCTCCTGAGTACACGTAGATTTTAAGACATCTTAGGCCTTCACGTAATCTTAAGAGTCCTTTGTGAATAACACGCAAACAGCTACGTGTATGCTTAGAGTGAGTTTAAGTACACTTACCACTAAGTGTGCTTTGTGAATCAGGCCCCTGACATCCAAGGTCATGAATTTGTTAGAGTAAATTAGAGTCGATAGTTAGACGTCGTCGCGCCTGCATGTAGCCTAACCTCACGACAGGAAAATCTGAATTGTTGGATAGCCTGCACCAGCATTATTTATTCTATCTTCATGATAACTTTAGATAATATCACACTCAATTTGCAGTTCTTATCAAGTCGAAAGGTATGCACCACAACATTTCTGAATGTCGTTATACCGCAGCTGATATGCGGCCCACTTTTGTTGTTTTTGTGTGTTTGGCAAAAGTTGATTTTGTGCTGGTATGCTCACGAAGGTGTTTTGAAAAAAAAATGTCTGGGGCTATTGACATAAGTATGGTTGCGTCGTCGCACCGCTAGAAATTCGCGGGAATAGGTAGATTCTTACCCTTTTAAAGATTTGCAATTTACCGGGAAATTTTCATACAGGGTGCATGAGCTGTCATCTGAAAGATTTTCCAGAAAAACTATGATGCTCAGCAGAAAAAAGAGCAGCCATCAGCATTAATCAACTTTGGGCAAGGCCACCTTATATTTATTTGTTGCACCCTGATTGTGCGTAGAATGCCTTGAAAATATTTTCTGTTAAGCAGTCCATATCTGAGGTGATACCCAAGCCAAAGACCGCACGTAGTCCCTCGAAGACGTCCAAAAGTGTCAGGATAGTCGACGATGACACTGATATCGAACAAGAGATTCACAACCTTAGAATGAATATGAGATCCCAAACCTTTGTCTCGCCGGGTCAGTTCGGACGAGAGAAGGTAGGTGCATGGAAGTCGTGTGGCAAGCCTGGGAAACCACTGTCGGATAATAACGACATTATGAGATAGTCTAAAATCGTATCTAAACGGTCACTGGTATTAGTGAGGTTTAGAAATCAAACGATAACGTAAACTTTACGGCAACTTTATTTTTCATACTACATGGTGTACACATTAACCAGATTTTATATTGCATTTTCGGTACAAAAATAACGTTGTCGTTAACGTTTACGTTTATCGTCTGATTTCTAAACCTCTCTATACATGACCAAGGCTACGAACTTTATTAACAGTAATGCCATTATGGTGACAGCCAATGGGCACGTTACGTTGGATTATTTATGCCTACGTATAAGCCATTCGTTTTTTGTTGCCTTTACCTGTACTGCAATGTCGTTCTTTCTCCACCACGCGTCACCAACTTTGATACCCAATCACCATCGTTGTATTTGCAAGCACACGTGGTATGGCACTCAATCTCTCAGACCTCTGTCACGTGATTGCCTCCCTACCCTCCCTACAGCACTCCTAGTTTGTGCTTGGCACTTTTTGCCACTTTTCACACAAATTTACACTATAGATGAATCTGCTAGTTATAAATTACAGTATTATGGTTACTGACATCTCTTTCACTTCATACCACTTCCCGTTCTCAGGACCCATCTCAACTTCCCTCGGGTATTATATCATTACAGACGCTACTTGGACTCAAAGCGGAAAAGGACCTGTATAGACAGAAGATGGGTCGCATGGAGAGGAGGGAAAACTTCGGTGGCATTGACTCGAAACGAACTTCACGGATGGGTGGGAAACTATGCACAGCATACCATGCACTTAGGACGCCGGTAGGTATACACTGCGCTTTGAAGAACCCCAGCGTTCCAATGGGTTCTGCTAAACTAAAAAAATTAAATCAAAAGGGTGCTGAAGGGTGCTGCATGGCACCACATTCTGATTAAAGGTTCCTTTGGAGTATCCAAAAGGTACGCATTTCTATGCAGACCATCTTCGTTATAGTTTGACCTCAATTAATCACAAAAATTCAGAATCTCCTGTAGGCTGTGGCAACAACATGATAATTATATATTATCTGCGTGATACTATTTGTTGTGTGTTTTCAGGAGGTGAGCGGGATAAACCTCCCACGCGGTCTGCCAGTCACTCCGAGAATGGCCAGTAGAGGCTATACGTCCACAAACATTAATGAAGATATCTTAAAAACAATGGATCTTAAGTATCATTACGACACGAACAATGAAATGTTTGAAGAGATCGGACTCAACGGAGAAAAGCAGACAAAGCTACCGGCGATCAACAACAAAATACAACCATCGAAAGTGACATTCGCACGGACCGGGTCCAGTAAAATGGTCCGGGGTTTGACAGTGTGACATGGTACAGGGGGAGAGAAAGAAGAACTTTTGGCCTCGTTGCGACTAAGATGATATTCATGAAAAGCCCTCAAACTAGAGGACCCGTCGACTTATCCCGTAACATTAATGAATGCTCTACTGAGTGGTATAGTCACAAAGTTGAGAAACTGTTCTTCCAACACAGCCACGGTCGCAATCGCAAGTATTGGAGTACATTCATATTGCAGTCGATCTTGCGATTAAACATAAGACTATACAATTCAAACTACCGGTATCTGAAGGTTGAGAGGAAAGACAGTTAATGTGACCTTTTTAAAAAAATCACAACAATGTAATCAGCGGCCCACTTAATCACTTTTTTGTAATTTGATTTTTATTAGACCATTTCCACAGCCATGGATATGGTCTCTGAGCAGAATCTCGCCAGGCCGAGGTGCCCTTCGTTTTGTACACGTTTCTCCTAAATCGCAGTTCGGAACAAACAGATTTTCGGCCGATATACCTGTCGAATTCCCTTATCGCGTATTGACTAGTATAACACGTGCCGAATGGTCCTGCACTTATGCTAATTTTCGGGGATTTTTTCCGAATTTTACCAACGAACTACTAGGCTTCATTCAATGAAGCAGTGCCGTGAAATTTCTCATTTGAGGAACCAGACGTTTTGAATAATGAGAACCTTCATGTAATGGATCACAAAGTCGCACGAATCGAGAAGGGATCGGTTTTGTACCTCGCTGAAGAGATTGACGATGAAACGGGAGCGAGGTCTTTCTGGTATCCGCAATACCACAAGAATCCTATGCTTCGTCCTTGGCTTCACCATCCAGATGAGCTGTGGGGGATTGATGGGGGCGAATTTATCGTCGGTGTCGTTGTGACGCGGCATGCTGGAGTAAGTGGTGAATTGAGTGTCATGATGATGTGACACCATTACTGAAAGAGCTACATTGGCTGCCGCTTAAAGCCAGAGTTGATTTCAAAATTGCATGCATTACTTTAGTATTTTATTTAAACTAACCCACCACAGTGAGTTGGCGCCGTCCTACCTCACAGAACTGATTGAGGTCTCTGTACCTTCCACGCGAACTAGAAGTTGTGACGGGGTTAAACTGAATGGTCCAGTGATTAGATAGACCCAAACCGACACGTGCATATGGTTTTCGGGCGTTCAGTATTTACGCGCCACGCGCCTGGAATGGCCTTCCAGTGCATTTGAGAAAAGTTCTTGAGTGTAACTCACTCAAAAGTAGCCTCAAAACATCCCTATACCAAGTACTACTAATGCAACGGCCTTCACAAATGGCAAACACTGTCACTCGATAACTTATTGTGGCATCATTGGTTTACCAGTTGCATTTTATATCAGTTTTCGATGGGAATACTTCATGTTTTGCTGGAATCTCTCTCATTGCTCTTTTCGTTCATACTGTATGTAGGCCTATTTTTATTGCTCCTTCTTAATTATTGTAAGCTCTTATTATCTATTGTATAAACTGTAAAGCGCGGTTTGAGCGACATTGTAAATCACCATATAAAAATAAATATTTATCATATTATCATAATTAACATTATTATTATTATTGACACAAGGTACACTTGGTTCAAGAACAGTGAAACGATTGTTGAAGGAAATAGAAAAGGAACATTGTCGTTGTGAAGGGGACCTGGAATTTATCACTGTGAAGTTGCTCTTGGCGAATTTCGTGATGTATCAAGGCCTATTTTTGGAGGGAATCTTGAATGAAAATCAGCCTGTTGAGAGCTGTCAAGATGCTGAAGAAGCAAACATTAAAGGATGGAACTGACAATGCTTTGTTTCCGCAAGTCGTCAGCAAAATGTCAGTACTTGTCCATATCCTAAAGGGAATGTATTAAAGAATGGGAATGCTTTGTTTCCGCAGTCGTCAGCAAATGTCAGCACTTGTCCAAATGGTGAAGCGAATGTATTACAAGATGGAACTGACAATGCTTTGTTTCCGCAGTTGTCAGCAAATGTTTGTCCAAATGCTGAAGCGAATGTATTAAAGGATGGAACTAACAATGCTTTGTTTCCGCAGTCGTCAGCAAATGTCAATACTTGTCCAGGAGCAACTTTACAATACCTCCCCATTAGGCCGACGAACGATATCAATCCGCGTGCACTTCTTTATGTTAATGCACATTAACATATGAAACGATGAATGAGTGATAGGTGGGCAGATTGAAAGGTGGACAGGTAGGTTGACTGGTCGACAGGTTGACTGGTCGACAGGTTGACTGGTCGACAGGTTGACTGGTCGACAGGTTGACTGGTCGACAGGTTGACTGGTCGACAGGTTGACTGGTCGACAGGTTGACTGGTCGACAGGTTGACTGGTCGACAGGTTGACTGGTTGACAGGTCGACTGGTCGACAGGTTGACTGCTGGATAGGTAGGCAGGTTGAAAGGTGGACAGGTTGACTGGTCGACAGGTTGACAGGTCGATACTAGGTTTAGGCCTACAGGTCAACAGGTTGATTAAGCAACTGAACAGTGAAGATGCATGTTAATTCCGTTTCACTTCTTTATTTAATCTTATGACGATGAAGTACATACTGCATGTAGTATCGTGTTAAAAGACAATAAGGGAACCTGGACTTTTAAGTACGATATCTGGCTTGAGGAACGGCAAAACGACAGAGATGTGGATTCAAATCACGAACTTGAATAAGAACTCATTAACTGAAGAGGAGCGAGGCGCATTCACTTCATTCCAGATAGGCGAAAATCAGGACTTGTATAGTGTCCTGTATTGTCCAAGTTGTGCTTTGTTTAAAACTGCAATAATGTTACATAAAATCTTGACGTCATTTTCCGACTTGTTCATTTTTCTACTGTAATACTTTACATGCGCAGTCAACCTGTCGACCAGTCGACCTGTCAACCTGTCAACCAGTCAACCTGTCGACATGTCGACCAGTCGACCGAATGCCATTGAAGTAAAGTACGTATTTACAGTCGACAGGTCGACACCCTGACGCCATTATGAGTGACGACGTAGTGATTTTATAACTGTCGACATGTCGACCTGTCAACCGAATGCCATTGAAAGTACGCTGACGGAAAAACCCGAAATCAAGGAAGGGTTTTGCCGAAAATTCCCGAGTGACAACCGAATCACACCAAATAAATCATCGCGTAAGGAACTATATTTAATGGTGAGGTATTGTAAAGTCAGGCCCTTGTCCAGATGCTAAAGGGAATGTATTAAAGGATGGAACTGACAATGCTATGTTTTCGCAAGTCGTCAGCAAATGTCAATACTTGTCCCGATGCTAAAGGGCATGTCTTAAAGGACCACTGTATTGCATCTTTCTGTCGACAGCCGGCGCCACCGGCACCATGCTCCAATACTGTAGTTAAGCATTTCGCCCCAGTGTTGGAGAATGTATGATTACAGTCTCGGTCACCCAGCCGCTGGGGATCGAACAAGTTTGTGTAGCAGTACTGCGGAACGAAACGGCTGGCTGCGCGAGACTAGTTGCATGCAGTAGTTCACCAAGTCGTTAATAGAGGTCTCCCCCTTAACGCGGGTAGGTGTAACGCAGGATTGGGAAGCAATACTGTGGTCCTTTAAAGGATGTAACTGATAATGTTTTGTTGCCGCAGTCGCCAGCAAATGTCAACGCAATACCCATGATTCCGTTGGAAGATGTAGTATTGGAAGAGACAGCAACAATTGCTCAAGGGTGAATACGGTACTGTCTTCAAAGGGAAATGGGCTGGGACATAGTCATGATCCACCTAACAGCCAGACTCAAACACCAAGTTGTGGAAAAAAACAATTGAAAATGAAATTCTCATTAATAGTAAAATAAGACAACCTAATACATGTATTGTCTTGGGAATGGCAGTGATGAGACTGCCAACTGCCTGCTATCCACCTTATATGCGAGTTCATCGATGGTTATAACACGGAAGAGTTGCTATTTGGAGTGCCGACTTTTTGTCCCTTTTGGTAGGATTTCTATTACAAAGCAATGCGTACAATGGCTGGTATTCATAAAAGTTTACCTAAGATTTGCACTGCGAGGTCCAATGTAAATGTACTACAAAACTTGAAGCAAAAGCATTTGCTAGCTTTTATGAATACCAGCCAATGTGTCGTGATAACTATAGGACTGCAAAACTTTGTGACATGGGAATAGCCAGGGTCAGGGCCCATATTCATAAAACTACTTAAGTCTAAGTGTGACACTTATCTTTTGTTCAACACAAAAGATAAGTATCACACTTTGACGTAAGTATGTTTATGAATATGGACCCAGATCGCTAACGGCAGATACAATGACGACTGTTGGCGCCAAGTTTCATCGGGTACCTAGATCATTGTCGTTGATTTTGTTTTGATTATCGCTTAGAGGATAATACATGTAGTCTTACAACTTCAAGATACAGAATAGCACAAAATTGACACACAAAATGATAATAAGCAAGAAGTCAATCTCCAGAATTCACGAATTTTCGACCCTTTTCTAGAGTTTCAGATTGTAAAGTTCCACTTGAAAAAGACCCCGGTTGGGGTCGAAAATTCGTGAATTCTGGAGATTGACTTCTAGCCTTTCCTGGTTTTTGAGTAAAACGAACCTTTGAAGGTAAGACTGTGGGATTCTTTTTATTTCAGCCCCATCCCATTGCCCTCAGATGATGATGACCCTGTGTATTTCAAAGGGAACAGAAAACTTCCTGTGTTGGATTTGAAAGACCTCACACCAGAAACGGTATTGAACCTGGTCCTTCATCCCGATGACGAATATGTGTGCAATGAGAGTCCATCATTATAATTATGTGATGAGTCTGCGTCATTTCTTATATCCGAAGTCTATTTACCAAACCGAAATGACTTTGAGTCAGACAGGTACAGCTGGAGAAACAATGGGAAGAAAACTCACTATTTGCTGAATGATGAGAACACTGGTTGCAGCAAAGTGCAGTCAAAACCAAGTGAAATGACGGAATATGTGTATCGGCTAACAGTGACTTACAATGTGCATACAAAGCATAAAGACTTTCTCCGAAGAGACTGGCAGGTGTTTGATAGCGATGATATTCCATTAGCTTATTTTGTGGTTCAATAGGCCTACATTGGCCCAGAATGTGCAGTAACACCGGCTAAAAAACCAAGAGTATGTGCTTCCACAGTAGATAAAATTAAATCAGCTGTTGTGAAAGCAGGCCCTTGCAAAGCCTATTGCAAACTGTTCAATGACGGAGGTGGTACACTGAATTACTCCCCCAATGTTGTTCCCTCTAGTGTGGGTCAGGTGCAGAAGATAGGCTCAGGGAGCCAAGGTTAAAGGATGAGCTGTATGCTCTGATAGAAATCAGGCAAAAAGAAATGGAAGTTGATGATAAGTTCATTCGGTATGTTGAGTGTGGCCCAGGCCCACACTGTTTCGTTACAAGAGATCACCAGTTGCATGTCAAGTGAAACATCAAGATGCACAACCAGCTGAGAAGAATGGTGTGGAAGACACATCACAAGAGAAAGGGCACAGCTTCGCTTCACCATGCACACCGATGACTGCAGTTGTACCAGGAGCTGTTACACTCCAAGGGACACAACAGGAACCTTGAGGAATCAATGTTGAACCCAATGGTATTCATGCAGTGACATGTGGAGAAAAGCTGAAGGCCTCTTGCAAACTACTGGAGCAATTACAGATGCTCCACATAGGCCTACTGGCACAATGTCTGTCCCAGAAGCCAAGATGGTGATGAGTAAATCTGATGAAGCTCCACACTATGTGCAGATAAAATCAACTGGTGCAATTGTTTGCAACTGCAAATGCTTCAAAAATTGCAACTTGTGTTCGCGTGCTATAGCTGCTGGTCAAAAAGTGGGTAAGCTGCCAGACCTCATCACTTGGTACCATTCTTCTAAAACGGACAGACTAAGCATGATGAAAGCTGCATCATCCATGGTCAAGGAAAGGAACCCGGGAAGAAAACCAGCGTACAAGCCCCAGAGCAAGACCAGGCCGAAAGACAAGACATCAAGAAATACACATGCAATTCAACATACTCAAGTTCTTGAGGATGTTGAGAGTGAGACAGTTGTGCAATATCGCAACAAAGAAGCAGCTCCTCCAAGCCCTACAGGAGAAACAAAGGAGTACAAGATTAAATGGCTGAAAGGAACCCGGGTCACCAGTTGCTATGGATGTGGGGGGAAAATACGGCAAGACACAACGAAAGTCCCCGAACCCCCCTATGATATTGTAATTACAACTAAAGAATTCCGGGTATATGAGGGAAAAGAAGGGCCATTGCGATTCAACTTTCGGAAATAGAGCACTCATTACCATCTACAGCTTACATGTATTCATGCTAAGAACCCACATTTTGATCCCATGCAACATCTGAGCATTACAGTTGAAGATCTTGCTGTATTGACAAGAAAGCATTAGGATTTTCTTAATTTGATATTCGGTATTAATATGTAGACACTTAGTATAGTAGCAGTGGCCACTGGGACATTGGTTCATCCCATATTTGGTAACACTGATTTGGATGCTTTGTCCAAAACATTGGCTGATATTCATAAAAGCTAGCAAATGCTTTTACTTCCAAGGTTTGTAGTACATTTACATTGGACCTTGCTGTTCTAATCTTAAGTAAAAGCATTAGC
Source organism: Notospermus geniculatus (assembly GCA_002633025.1). Taxonomy (NCBI): domain Eukaryota; kingdom Metazoa; phylum Nemertea; class Pilidiophora; order Heteronemertea; family Lineidae; genus Notospermus; species Notospermus geniculatus. Next base: position 352,581 of record NMRB01000185.1, on the reverse strand, counting down.
TGACTTTTATGGATTCTAGCCATTCTCTTCTATACTCTGCATCTGTGTGTTTGGAAGGAATACTAAGGACAGCATTCGACTTTGTTGTCCTGAGTGTGTCGTCTCTTATAAGGACACACTCAAAATCCACTGTAATTTCATGGTGAATCTCATTTATTTTTGCTAAAGTTTCGTGATTATATACTGTTGATTCTGATTATCTTGTTATTAAGGGACGTTCATAAGAGAGGTTCCACGGTTATTTCATGGTGAATCTCATTTATTTTTGCTGAAGTTTCGTGATTATATACTGTTGATTCTGATTATCGTGTTATTAGCGGACCTTTATAAGAGAGGTTCCACTGTTTTTGGAACAAAAAATCCCCAAATCTTCACTGTAATTTGCATCACATGTAAAGAGGAGGGACATAACAAACGCACAAAAAAACACTAAGTAAAAAAACTCTGAGCACTTGGGGCCGTATGCATTGCATACATGTAAAACATCTTATCATGTAAAACATCTTAAGTGTAAAAATTCCCTTATCTTTTGTTTCGAGCAATACTTTAAGGGAAAGGGGCTGTTCATTTTCGTCAGTTGAGGAATCTGAGTTGTGATCATTGGGAAAATGGAAAAAGCTATGCACTTGCAAATTGCAGGGATTATTTGTTGTGCTGTACAGAATATAGTCGCTGCAATTTGCAGCTTCATAGCTTTCTCCATTTTCTCAAGGATCACAACTCAGATTCCTGAATTGACGAAAATGAACAGCCCTTTTACACTTACGATGTTTTACGCACACGTCTGTGATGTCCTTTTTTGAAAGAGTTATTTTTCGCTGGCTGATCTGTGTGAATAATGCGCGCATTATGTTATTCAACAGGGTTCACTGTAATACTGTTGATATTTCTGTGGCCTGGAGATTTTATTATCATAGGGAAAGAAGCCTTCATTTTTTTAAATTTCATGTACCGGTCTGTGGTGATTTTATTTTGTTTTTCTGCATTTCATCATTCTACATCAAAATATTATATTTTGATACCAATATGTAGAAATGTTATTATTTTGATATCAATAAAATTGATTTTTTGTTTTGTTTAATTCAACCGTCTGTTCAGTCTTTATGAATAGAGCCGCTGGCCTCTATACTGAGAGAATGGTGTATGTGATGGCCCAGAATACCTTTTCCTCACAAAATAGAAACCCATGATTTATTTTGATTCATTTTTGTGAGGGAAACGTTCTCTGGGTCCAGTCCTCTCACTGTTTTGTTCCTCTTGCAATCATTATCCTCTAGTTTCACAGCATGGTTTGTTAAAGAAACTCCCCAGGGACACAAAGTTCACATGACGTGCTTCACTCCTGGCCAAATTATTTATTTACCGATGGTCACTGGTATCTTGTGGGTTAATTCTGGATTTAAACCAATTCATATACATGTACTAGTTGTCTGAGTGGCTTTAAACTATCCCTTGGTTAAAACCAGGCTCTGTCCATGTGAACTTTGTGTTTCGGCTCTTTTGATGTTAAGGGTTAGGGTGCACTTCACCTGAGAGCCTACTGCAACCTGTTAGTATTGTATACTTACTGAACTTGGATGACACTAACAGATTGCAGTACCCTAAAAGAGTCTTCAGCCTGGGCAGGAGAAGCTCATGCACAACAAAACTTGGGAATAAAGTAACACATGAACTGCTGAAGCATGTTAATGCATTGTTAAGAAACAGCGAAGCAGGAAGCAACAAGGCAAATAAGCACGAACAGCCAACAGTATTCTCTGCACCTTTAAAACATGCGCACCTAGGGGTGACAAATGAAATTCACAGCAACAGCAAATGTTTGTTCACCTAGAGATTTTTCAAGAAAAGGCCTGTCTCTGCCCCAGGTTCTAACCTCACACTCAACACAGGGCAATATAAACTACCCTGCACTGCAGCTACCCCATGGCTT
>NMRB01000185.1:315004-335834 GCA_002633025.1 Notospermus geniculatus | reverse complement strand
TGGCAAAAGGCGATCACCCTTCCAATTAAGAAATAAGCCCTCTAGTTTAAAAAAGGCGACCAACCTTCCAATTTAGAAGAAGACCTTTAGCTGGCAAAAGGCGATGAACCTTCCAATTTAGAAGTAAAATCTCTAGCTGGCAAAAGGCGATCACCCTTCCAATTTAGAAGAAAGACCTCTAGCTTGCTAAAAGGCGATCACCCTTCCAATTTAGAAGAAAGACCTCTAGCTGGCAAAAGGCGATCACCTTTCCAATTAGAAATAAGCCCTCTAGTTTAAAAAAGGTGATCACCCTTCCAATTTAGAAGAAAGACCTTTAGCTGGCAAAAGGCGATGAACCTTCCAATTTAGAAGCAAGATCTCTAGCTGGCAAAAGGCGATCACCCTTCCAATTTAGAAGAAAGACCTCTAGCTTGCAAAAGGCGATCACCCTTCCAATTTCGAAGCAAGACCTGTAGCTGGCAAAAGCCGATCACCCTTCCAATTTAGAAGAAATATCTCTAGTTGGCAAAAGGCGATCACCCTTCCAATTTAGCAGTGAGCCCGCTAGCTGGCAAAAGGCGATCACCCTTCCAATTAAGAAGTAGGCCCTCTAGCTGGCAAAAGGCGATCACCCTTCCAATTCAGAAGTAAGCCCTCTAGTTGACAAAATGCGATCACCCTTCCAATTTGGAAAAAAGACCTCTAGCTGGCAAAAGGCGATAAACCTTCCAATNAATAATGAAGTAGGCCTTCTACAGCTGGCAAAAGGCGATCGCACTTCGAATTTAGAAGACCTCTAACTGGCAAAAGGCGATCAATTTCCAATTTAGAAGAAAGACCTCTAGCTGGCAAAAGGCGACCACCCTTCCAATTTAGAAGTATAAGATCTTTAGTTGGCAAAAGGCGATCACCCTTCCAATTTAGAAAAAAGACATCTAGCTGGCAAAAGGCGATCACCCTTCCAATTAAGAAGTAAGCCATCTAGTTGGCAAAAGGCTATCACCCTTCTAATTTAGAAGTAAGACCTCTAGCTGGCAAAAGGTGATCGCCCTTCCAATTTATAAGTATGACCTCTAGCCTGCAAAAAGCGACCACCCTTTTAAATCGACTGATTGCCTGAATGTCGAGTCAGCCGCGTTTGGTCGCTCGACTTTTAGAAACACCCCTGCCACATTGAGATTTGCTGTCAATGTGGTCTAGCTAAGTTTCAATAGATATCCGTAAGGCTTCCTTTGCATAGCAATTGACGAACGAAGCATTTTCCGCGGGTGTTCGTCATCCGAATCCGAATCGGAAGCAGGTGGACGCAAATCGTCATCTCCGTGCCCTGTGTCGTCTGTGTCTGAGGGCACCCGGGGGTGCATGTGGCAGCATGTTGGTCGATGTGTGATGCTGAAAACGTGATTCCACGTGAGGACATTTTCGTCGACTTCTTTGTTTTCGGAGACTTGCGTGCAGACGAGACAGCGTTTCCTTTGATGGATTTGGCATTGTTAAACTGAAATAATACGAATGAATGAAACAGCCTTCATTAGATACATGTAGTGTTAACAACGTTGTTTAAATGATTACTTTATTTAGGTGTGAAGTTTCCTGGAAATAAAAGGGTTCATAGTATAAAAGCGCACGGGCGCTTCATAACTGTTTCTTAGGAAAAAGCGATATCAATATGAGACTCATGAGTTCGCTTTTGAGCTTTCGCACTTACAGACGGTCGATTCCGCTTTTGCCTCATCCAAATGTTTTGCGGTACAGATCAGCTGTTGCTTGTAGCCACGTGCCAGGTCCAGGCAGTATTTCGCATGACGAACGGCACGCCTGCGTTGGTTTTCAGCAATTTCCATCCGTCTTTGTGCGGCGGCAATGCTGAAGTCGGCAGAAGGAAAGGCATCCGAAAATCGAAGCCCCTTCCTTGTCGGCCTTACTGGTGAACGTGATTCTTTAAGTTCTCTTTCTATCTGCTCAAGGGAAATCGGTGGTTGCACAGTCTCCTGCCTAGTATGCTGATCAGGTGCTGGACAGTCAACCGCGGCAGGGCTGTCGAGGACAAACGGCTCATGGTTTGAATCGGCTTTGCTGCACCCTTGTGGAGGAGTTCGGTCTGGACTGTCAACAAATGGAGGAAGCTCCTCGTTCGTCTCGGAGTCAGACAGATATTTTTGATGAGGACGTGTGTGTGGTTCTGTCGAGGGAGCAACCCCAGCGAGGGAGCGTGACAGACGTGTCTTTCCCTTGCGTTTGAGCTCCCTTCTCTTTCTTCGATGACGCCTCTTCTTCTCCAGTGAATGTCCCATCTGAAATATACAGTATTTTTCAAGTATATATCATGATCAAGAGTTGCATATCAGACTCCCATTTCAATTCCAAATATCATTATGAAAATCAGCCATGCCAGACAACTCATTTTGGGGAGCCTGATATAACGTAGTGGTCCTGGGTTCGAATCCAACCAGGGCCATAAAGGGCCGTTTACACATGCAACTTTTCATATGCAACTTCATGCAACTTGTTGCATAGACCTGATGAGACCAAAAATTTCATCAAAGTTGCATGTGTAAACGGGCATGCAACTTGTTGCCAACTGGTGTATCCCCATTTCGCCTACCCCCATTTCGCCTAATCACCATTTCGCCTACTCCCCGTTTCGCCTACCCCCATTTCGCCTACTCCCCATTTCGCCTACCTCCCCACTTCGCCTACTCTCCATTTCGCCTACTCCCCATTTTGCCTACTCTCAGTTTTAACGATGATTTTGCAGAGTTTTCGTCTTACTTCTTATGGGGTGGTTGTTTTTGGTCCAAGTGGGTGTTGTTGATATGACCTATCCTCCATGATCTGACAGAGGAAATCTCTTCAACTGACGGATAACAAGAAGCAGCAGGAATGCTTTAACTGTGGATAAAATGGTACAAGTCCCTTTCATTCCCTACATGCTGTTGGCATGCTACTCTGTCATCTTGAGAGAATTCATTTTACACTACATGTACACTTCTATTCGATCCAGAGCTTTGAAGTAGACCACCAGGGCCCATATTGATAAAACTATTAAGTATATGTGTGACATTTATCTTTCATTCAACACAAAAGTATCACACTTTGACTTAAGTATTAAAGACCCTGATGTTCAATCCTTACAACACCCGCTTGGAACTTAAAACAACCTCCCCATAAAGAGAAAGCACAAAAATCGACACACAAAATGATTGGAAGTCAACTTTTTTTTTTTTTTTTTTTTTGTTCATTTTTATATAGCGCATTTCCAGTTGAACTGCTCAATGCGCTTTACATTAATGCCCCAGCTATAGGTCTGTTCATTCCAATGTTACTTTCTCCACTCCCTGGGGAGCATTACAGTCCAAAATTTCGCAAATTTTCTTCCCCAACCGGTCTTCCTCAGGGACTCTTCAGTTGAAAACTCCAGAAAAGACTGAAGTCTGAGTCTTTTCTGGAGTTTCCAACTGAAGAGTGGCTGAAGAAGAACTCAACGTCAAAAATTTGCAAAATTTTGGAAGTTGCCTTCCTAAAATCACCCCATAAAGAGTAAAGAGAAAAATTCACAATATCATCGTTAAAACCAAGAGTAGGCGAAATGAGGAGTAGGCGAAATGGGCAGTAGGCGAAATGGTGATTAGGCGAAATGGGGAGTAGGCAAAACGGAGAATAGGCGAAACGGGGAGTAGGCGAAATGGGGGTAGGCGAAATGGGGTGTAGGCGAAATGGTGATTAGGCGAAATGGGGGTAGGCGAAATGGGGATAAACCGTTGCAACTACCTACTGCAACTTGTTGCAAATTTAGGATCCAGATCCTAGTTTCTGGTGAAGTTGCAACAGTTGCACGTCCCAATGAGAATACAGCAAAAAAAATCATGTGACGTCTACAAAAGCCTAAATGGCTGCCGAACAAAGGATTCCCGCCAAAATTCCTGCAACTTGTTGCAAACTTCTGCAACTTATCGCACTGGATGTTGCAATGTGTAAACGTCACAGGTAGACTGCAACAAGTTGCAGGTTGCAGCAACTTGTAACTTGGTGCAACCTAGTGTAAACCGCCCTTAAAGCTGAACTAGATCGTTAAAAGCAGCGCACGGGAGGTTTTAAAAAATAAGCCACGCCATCGCGCGGCTTAAATGTCAAAGAAGTGCCCATCCCCATGTTCCAAACGCCCGTCCGCCATGTTTTGAATGTCTCTCCAAACCAATGTTCGTACAATGTTTGTACAATGTTCGTACAATGTTCGTGTACTTTCATACGAGGCCATGACTCCTTCGCCGATTGGCTTTGGAATACGCTGGCGCCACCACGGACATTGGAAGTCTACTGGGTTTGGAGACACATTCAAAACATGGCGGACGGGCGTTTGGAACATGGCGGAATGGCACTTGTTTGACATTTAAGCCGCGCGATGGCGCGGCTTATTTTTTAAAAGCTCCCGTGCGCTGCTTTTAACGATCTAGTTCAGCTTTAAGGGATTCCTTTCACACTTGATTCTCTGTAAATGTCTGAAGGGACTTCGCTGTATCGCTGTTGGGGCGTGAAATCGACACGATGTAGTCTGGATTTGAAATTGATCCCATCGGTGAAAAGGCTTATTGCGACCGCGGTTTTATACAGGGTGGCTCCAAAAATGTCAACATTGGTGAATTAATTTATTGGGACTGGACGGTTGGGCGAGTTCTGGGATAAATGCCAGTTTGGGGAAGACGAGTTTTTTGGGAATGCTTGTTACATAAGTATGGGAAAGGATAAAGGATTAAAGGGCGACACCATTCATTGTGTGAAATTTTGACTTTTCGAAATAGCGTTACATTCAAATTCATTGATATCGGCACATGTCTTTTTTAAAATCAGCAAACTCATCATTTTAATCATTTTATTGCATCCCAAAGGACAGTTGCACAGCACATGTGATGTTATATGTGTTCAATCAGGGCCGGCGCGGCCGGGGGTAGGGTGTACCCCCCCCCCCCATAATTGTGGGTGATGTGCCCTTTTTGGTTGGGGGTGCCCTTTTGAAACAGGCACGCAAATTCCAAAAGGGCACTTTGCACGCCGCTGCAAGTGTTATGTCCATCGTCGCCCGCCCAGATGACAGGAAATCGCGTATCCGGTACTTCAGAATCAAAATTTTCTTGGGGGAGCAGAACATTCGCGTTATTCCCCCAATATGCCTCCAGCTGGACCTCTCGTTCTGTATGTAGGTTCCCCTATTGGTGGTGTACCCCTTCAATGGAAAAGTGGCCGCGCCGGCCCTGTCAATGCATATCTACATGTACAGTCTTTTTAAAAAATAAAAAGACAGTGATGTTTCCTATTCTGCTGAGATGCCAATGGTCATTTATGGGCAAGATTGCCATTTTTATATACAACAAGTCGCCCATGGGCGATGCGCTCAGCTGACAATATTGATTTTTAGGTGTAATTTAGTTAAATTGTAGGCACATGCTCTAGCCTGAAAACTGTCCCCTAACTTTAAATTCAAAGTCATGAATTTCATGATTTAAGGCACATAAGTAAAATAGCAGTGTTTCCAATGGTACTGCAAGCCCTGCATACAGTAGAAGATGCTGATATGAATATCAACATAGCTCCAGGTAACAGGGTAAAGCTACTGGGTTGCCTGGATGCCACCACTGGTTAGTGAGACCACAACACTAATTCATGGTGGCAAGGTTAATCATTATCAATCAATGCATGCTCACATAGACTGTTCAAATATAACTATTTGAATGACCTAAATTGCCAATTAGGCATTGAGACTGTTGCCACACATAAAAGAATGAGTTGAAGTATGTTACCTTACCTGATGAAAGATTAGTTAGGCTATAACAGCATGTTGAACTTCTCAAGTGATCAAAAGCACAGTGGCCATTTTTATCAGCTACATGTATGGTTCAACATTGTATCAGTGTTACCACTGGCTATGTGGGACAGGACACCAGGTACTGAGTTACTCATGCATAATTTGGAACTTCAAAGTGCGGGAAATTCAAATACCCCTGTTTTTTTATTTCATTGAATACCGCCCCCTGGTGAACAGATCTGACATTAATGTCCCTTTGAACTGATGTAGAAAATATAATCCTATCTGTCCTGTCACTTTTGTATACAGATATATCATTGGGCCTGAGATATCGCCATATTTCGTTTTATGGGAAACGCCCCCTGGATAGCTTACTATGTGTCACATCGCGCTAATTTTTTGTTTCCGAGGAGAGTTCACCCAGGGCTACCTTCAGATGAAATTTGAAGTCTCTAGCTATTAGGGCTACAAAACGTCGGGCATAGTTTGACGGACGGGGTGACGGACTGACACGTGACGCCACTGAATACTTATTCTACTAGCTCTGCTGACCTTTGGTCAGCTCAGCTAAAAATATGTTGCCTACATGATGACATACCTAATTTAGGATTTGTGGCAAATTATCATGAAGATATTAGAATTTCAAAATATCAAGAAAAAACACAATTGATATTATTCCCTGATGATTTCTAAGAAATTCTGTGAAAAAAGTTTCGAAAAATCTCTTGTCGTTTTCAAGAAATATCAAAATATCATCAGAAAAACATGGCATATTTTTGGGGCATTTTAAGACTTTCGTGAAATACTCCGTCTATTGAAGTAAAAATGATGGAATAATCAGTATGAACTATTATGTTATCATGATGAGGGACTGTTGATGAGGGAAAAATATGTGAACTATCGAATTTTGCAAAATATCAAATTCATAACAACTGATGATATTCTGATATATCTGGAAAATGAGAAATGATTTTTAAAAAGTTTCTGCACAGAAATTCATAGGATTGACTGGTGAATGATATCACGCTGATTTTAAATTAAAAATTCAGAATTTTTAAAAATGAGGCTTTTTTTATATTGATATTTTCATGATATTTTTGTGATATTTTGTCACAAACCCTCAATTTTGTATGTGAACCTTTTAACAACATTATAGGGCATAACATAATACAAGTTCAGGTTGGAACCTTCGGTATTAGCTGAGATATTAGCTGTCTTTTTACTTTTTAACAAGACTGTACATGTATGAACGCAGGGTTCGTACACCTTTAGGCTCTCAAATTTCAAGGACTTTTTAAGGACTTTCAAGGTCTGATTTCAGCAAACTTCAAGGACATTTTCATCAAATTTGTATGCCAGGGTGGGTATTTCCCGGCATCTTGACAAAACAAAACCCCAGAGTCATCAAAACTTCGGAAAGAATGAGCAAATAATCAACACAATATCGGCATGAACGATGCCATTCATTGTCAGCAATGATGAAAATATAAGGACTTTCATTGACATTTTAAAGATTTGTCAGAATTCAAGGATATTCCAGGTCCTGGAGATATTATTCCTAAAATTCATTGATATTCAAGGATTTCAAGCACCTGTATGAACCCTGTGAAGGAACAACCAATTGGCCAAGGGAGTCAGAGTATTAGGTCATTCACTCCAATGAAGGCCTTCAGGACACCAGTGACATCAGAACTATGGCAATTACAATGAGCGAAGTCTCCCTTTAACAGAGTCAGTGTCTCGTTCCAACGCAAGTGGTCTGACCCAAATACTCTGCGAGAAAAAACACCAGTGCCGGCAAAGCGCCTGTATCTGTATGTTGTTAAAGCTGAACTGCATGAAAAAAATAGGAGATTCCATGTTTTGAAATGAAATGGTCCATGGACCATGTGCTCACCTGGGTGAACGTTCCAGAAAAACAAATGACAAATATGTTAAATCGAAATGTTCCAGGGTCATGTATCCTCGTTAGATGGACACTGATAAAAATTTGGAGACAATCCAGTTACAGTTCAGGAGATACTGGACTTTGAGCTTTGGTTTTGGCCACCTGGTGACCAAGCGAAGAATCGAATCAGACCGAAAAGTGGTGTCATAGGTCATCTGACATAGGGGTGTATACGTACCAAGTTTCAAGTCAATAGCCCAAGCAGTTACGAAACACGCCACCAAATGACTAAATTTTGAACTTTGACCTCTGTGACCTTGAAAAGTAGGTCAAATCAAAATCCCGTTATATATGTAATGTACCCTCATTAGATACACCTATGATAAAAATTTGGAGGTGATCCAGTCATTAGTTCAGGAGTTATTGCACTTTTTGTGTTTTTGGTTTCCGCCACCTGGTGGCCAAGCTAAGAGTCGAATCGGACCGAAACTTGGTGTCATAGGTCATCTGACCTAGGGGTATATATGAACCAAGTTTCAGGTCAATAGCACCCGCGGTTACGAAATGTGCCACCGAAGGCAAAATTTTGAACTTTGACCTCTGTGACCTTGAAAAGTAGGTCAAATCAAAAACCCGTTATATATGTAATGTACCCTCATTAGATACACCTATGATAAAAATTTGGAGGTGATCCAGTCATTAGTTCAGGAGTTATTTCACTTTTTGTGTTTTTGGTTTCCTCCACCTGGTGGCCAAGCACAGAGTCGAATCGGACCGAAACTTGGTGTCATAGGTCATCTGACCTAGGGCTATATATGTACAAAGTTTCAGGTCAACAGCTCCAGCGGTTATGAAACGTGCCCTGCTAACGGAGCACGACGACGACGGACGACGACGGACGCAGACCCACGACAAGAGCTCACCCCAGGTGAGCTAAAAAGACCACCACGCCACAGTGGTGGTCAAGAGAAATAGAAACGACCATAAGGCACTTCCAAAAGTACCTCCAGAACAGGACAGGCTACCAGCTTATTTGGTGGCGCCACTGTATTCACCCTGGGTCTGTCAATGGAGCAACATCGAGAGATGGCGTCCAATGACGTCCGCAGGTCTAAACGCATTAGATTCTTTCCGAACCAGTGTAGAAAGTCGGTCACCATTCTAGTGATCATTTCTTGTTGAATTTTATGATATAGTTCAAACAACATTTATGCATTCAAAAACAATACAACGCTCACCTGACGTTCACCAACTCATTAGGTATCATTACATACAGGTTGAAGATGATTCTTACTTTATTTGTTTGACCATAATTGTTGTAATCATTTAAATATTCTTTCTACAAATACGCACACATCACGCGAGTATTGTTGCTCATATCATGTACAATGCGTTTCTGCGAAAATATATTCAAATAGCTAGACTATGACAAAAGAAATAAAATAAGATTCATACACAGCATGTTTGTAATAATACCACATGGAGTTTGTAAAAGTCAGATGAGCGGTTTATTCTTTGTTGATGCCGACGTTTTTGTCATTTTACCATATATTTCAACCAGGGCGCAAGCACTAAAGAACCCTGACCAACCTCATACTCAGGTTCCGTACGGATCTACACCAGTCTGTCAGGCTCTGTCACTTGGGCGCTATCTCTTGATGTGTCTCGATTGAAAGCCTGAGATTGAAAACAGTGGCGCCGGTAGTCTATCATGTTCTGGAGGTACTTCGAAGGGCGTTTGCACTTTGTAGACCACCATACTGCGGCGCTGTGGTGTTTTTGTTTATGCAGTTAAGGTGGCGGGGGACATAGTGAAACGCATCCAATTGAGGTCCGTTTGAAATTGAATTGCACGAATGTGTTACGATCGAAGTTTATTTTGCCAACGAAATTTGTGAGTTTATGTATTGTTTCAGATCTCCGAAGTGAAAAACTGCACAATAATTAACTGATTATGTAACTTTATTCATGAACAATGGCAAGTCCCAGATGAAGTTTTCAGAGGCGATGACGGGTACAGCCGGCNCTTTGCTTTGAAGTACATTGTTTTAGGGCCAACTTGAGTTGGATGGATGGACAACCCGAGAAGTACAAAGTAGTCGATCATTTCGTTTTGCCATTTTGTCATTTCGTCGTTTTGCTGTTTTGACACAGCCCTCTGCTGCTGCTGATGTTTGAACCACCAAGCTAAAGCTGTAGCGCCAGCATTGGCTTTGCAGCCCCTGGCCCCGTGTTGCAGTACAATCCATATCGGGGTGATAAGCCCTCCCCCTTGTGGTGCCGTGGGGTTCACTAACTTTCGAGCACAACTGTAGTGACATCACCCTGGTTTGGCGGGAAAGAGAAAGATGCTTCCTTTCAGTCACCAATGTAATGTGGATTAAAACTAGGCCTAATTGTGAATGTCGTGTTTTGTATTGTGGGCTCAAATTCCACCAATGGTCAAATCGTTTGTTACTGAAACTACACCCCATCTATTTCGGAAAATATCAAGATTTGCCAACCTGCCCAATGGCGTGCTCAATTAACACGTTACATCAGTATGAGTTGTAATGAACTAGAACACACATGCCTGCCGAAACGTTTCAGATGTGCTCTCCGGGGATGCCTGACGTGCTCTTTTAAAAAGCCTATTACCGACTGACATGACAGATTAGTGATCATGATAGAAGAATGACAAAACCTTTATCATAAAAAAATCAAATACAGCAAAATGTCTCTGTCATCTTGTAGTATTCTGTGCCACCCTTCTTTGGAAGGGTAGGTTCTAAACCTTGAAACGTTCCAAAATGAAACCACCCAGGAAACCATGGAAGAACCCAGGAACCACCGAAAATATCCTTATTCTTAATGATTAATGGCTAGGCTACATTTATTTTGAGATGAACCACCTGGATTCTGCCAATCCTAAAAGTATTCCGGACACTTTATCTGTTCTATAAACAAAAGACAACGATCAGATATCAGTGTCAAGCGTTTATGGCCCCGTTAACCCCATAATTGTTTGGTTGTATATTGCTGTTCTTTGCTGGGGTAGTGGGTAGTTACGAGGTGGTTGGCCTACTGAAGTCGGGGTTCGATTTGCATCTAATTGAATACGTTTTGCTTGCAACTTGTAAAAATCTGAAATAATACTGTTATTTCAGGCGTTTTGTCAGGCCTGGGGTTGATTACCTCCTAAACTACACATGTTTCTACACGGTAGTGTTTCTTCAGTAAACATGGTCCGAAGGTTCATCAGAGACAATGCCGATTACTTCGGGATAATCTCTTTGAATACCTACATGTACGCGTATTTAGTGTAAGGGTCCACTTTGTCCGAAGGCCCATGGGACCTCCATCGGAGGCCTATGCATGAGACAAGGACAGGACACTTTGTTGTTTAATTGAAGGGCAACTGACAATAATGCACTGTTTCGGACGATTTTCGTTGATATCTGGATATCATGATGTTAAAGTAAACATGTAGGCCTACGGCAGCTTTTCCCCAAGAATTCCCTTCCGTAATTAATAACTACCCAATTATTTGGCCTGAAAACTCCCGTCCCCCACCCACCCCTTAATTTTAGGGTACACATATGCTTGTTCCCGAGTTTGAAAAGGACCCCGTTATGGAAGGAACCAATTAGGGAAATTTTCCACCCCGTTCTACGGGCTTTTTTTAATGCAATTAGACCCGCTAATGGAAGGAACCAAGGGATTTTCACCCTCTTTTTACAAGCTTTTTCATTGAGAATAGGATTTTCATATCCCTTTTTATTATTTTTTCGGGAAGATAACCTTTTGACCTCCCCTTTTTAAGAATTTTTCGGGACAAACGTCATTCAAAAGTATCCCTATTTTAGGTGTTTTTCGGGAATTTTTTTCCCGAAGAGTGCTGCCGTATATGACCCCATTTCCTGAGAATATTAGAACGACCATGCGGTATGGTTGACCCCTGAGGGGGGAGGGAGTGAAAACTGCCTTATGCTTTAGAAGGTGCACGAGATCCTGCAGAACACATGGTTTAGTTTACAAGGTCAGACGATCTGTTTCTGAGGGCTTTTTATTAACAAATAGTGCCAATGGCACTGTGCCCGCTTGGCTTGAAGCAGTTTGGCCCCCTAGTGGCAAAGTCAAGAATCATATTTTGCCGAAAATTCATCTGAGTTGTTACAGCCTAGAGGTACATGTAAATATGTGCAAAGTTTCAAAGCAATAGGTCAAACCGTTACAAAAAGAGCCAATTTCGTAATTTCAGGCGAACTTTGACCTCTGTGAACTTGAAAAGTAGGTCAAATTAAAAATTCAAGTATTATATCTAATGTATCCCTATTAGATATACCCATGATAAAAATTTAACAAAGATCCGTCTCTTGGGAAGGGAGAAACAGTACTTTCAGTGATTTTGGTTTTGGCCCCCTAGTGGCAAAGTTAAGAATCAGACTTCACGAAAATTTTGTCTGTAGGTTGCTATAACCTAGAGGTACACGTGTACAAAGTTTCAACATGATACTAGTAGTTCAAACCATTAATATAGCCCTTTGAAATTTTTCACAAAACGCCCCCTGGAGGCCAAAATAGGAATCCAACTGTGGTCAAAATCGAACTCGATCTAGATTTTAGGCCCATATATACACCTACCAAAGAAAAAAAGATTCGTCAAAAAATAAAGGCGCTAGAGCGCTAACGAACCAAAAGTTTACGGACGTACCGCCGTACGGACTGACGCACGACAGACCACCACTCAATGACCACAACCACAGCATAAGCCCTGCTGGGCCTTGCGGGCTAAAAATGAACATGAATTTATTCCTGGACATGTGCAGTATATTTACATCGACATAACATTGCTTAGACAGCGCAAGCTTTGGGCACCCTACAACATGTGCGTTTTAAAAGTTAAAAATTTCAAATTGACCTAAGATTTACCTCAAGATGGCTGAAAAATGTGCATGCAGGTTTTGCATGGGATAGGCCCAAGCACCTAGGAACGTGGTACCTAATCTTTGTTTTCATGAAAAACCTCGTTCGCCAACTTCGTTCCACGAACAGGCATGGTATAATGTACATCTATGCGGGGAATTCCCAAACGATTTTACAGCCATCTTGAGGTAAATCTTAGGTCAATTTGAAATTTTTAACTTTTAAAACGCACATGTTGTAGGGTGCCCAAAGCTTGCGCTGTCCAAGCAATGTTATGTCGATTGGGAATTCCGAGTAAGGATATTTCGACAGTCATTTTTTCAACAGTCAACAGTCAGCAGTCAACAGTCATTTTAGGAACCAGACAGATTCCACATTCCTTGCTGTAACTGATATGGCTGTGACTCGAGTATCAAGGACATGCCGCCACCAACTCCCATCGTACAGGCTACTCCCCGACACTTTCTGTAGTTGTATAAACAGAAGACACAGATCAGATGTCAGTGTCGAGAGTTTATGGCCGTTAACCCCAATTGTTTGCTTGTATACATGTACTGTTGTTCATAGCTTGGGGTAGTGGAGGTTACGAGGAAGTTGGCCTACTGAGGTCTGGGTTCGATTTTTTACATGTGTTAAATGTAAAAAAGTCATGTAAAGTCTCAAAGAATGCTGTTATTTCATGCGTTTTGTCAGGCCTGGTGTTTCTTGAGGGACTTTTACGGTAATATTAGGCCTATGCTAATGCAGATATCCAACATAAAGCACAAAAAATGACACACAAAATGATAAAATACCTATAAAAGTCATCGCTGCATTTAGCAAATTTTCGACCGCAACCGGGGTTTTCCTCAGGCACCTTCTAATAGAGATTACAGAAAAGACTGCCTTTAGTCTGTGATCTGTACTAGAAAGTGTCTTGATAATTTTATCATATTATTAATAAGGCCCTATACATGTACATATATTAATAAGGCCCTATATATATTATTAATAAGGCCCTATGTAGGCCTACATATAGAGTAACTTCTTCCCACATGTTTCATTTGGACTGAAACAGGTTAAGTCACTCAACCAACATGCATGTTGTTTGTTCACAATGTCACACTTTCAAGGATAACATACCGGTACTGTAATTGGTTTCGTTTCTGTTTCGTTTCGTTTCGTTTCTTGGTTTACAAACGCCCTAGAAAGTGTGCCATTTACATGCAGACTCGTAACACAGGATTGAATAGGCCTAGTACTGTTCAGAGATCTTTTTTCCAACTGTTCCTTTTATTTCTTTGTTTCTGATGTTGGGTGCCACCATATAGGCCTATTTCACAAAAATGACTGTTGACTGTTGACTGCTGACTGTCAAAAAATGACTGTCAAAATATCCTTACTCGGAGTTCCCCGCATAGATGTACAGTCTTGTTAAAAAGACAGTGATGTTTTCTATTCTGCCGAGATGCCAATGGTCATTTGTGGGCAAGATTGCCCTTTTTATACACAAAATATGTTGCCTAAATGTATATCATGCTTCTTGTATATCATGATACACAGACAGGACAAGCATGACAAGGGACCTGGATTCCTTTCACACCTGTTTTGATTCTACAGCCTTTGCTGCGTCCGGTCTAGCAGTGTGTCACTGCCCCTGTAAAAGTGTCCACTTGTACTGTTGAATGACGGAATAAGCGGCATAGAAACCAATCGCCAGAGTTTAAAATCAGGATCTTTTGTTCCCAGGACAGTTTTTCCTACGACATTCTTTCCCTTCACACCGGCAGCAAGTCCCTTGTTTATCAGCAACGGACTTCTAAATTTCCCGCGCTGAATTGTCATGATTGATTGTGGCGGAGCGCGGTAGCACAGTGATGCGTTGCAAACTCCGTTCAGAGCACCTAGGAACAAGGTGCCCAAATGGAAATTATGAAGGTTAAACCTCGTTCACCTGCTGCATCAAGCACACGCTGAGACCTGCCATGTCTATAGGTACAGTACATTCTATGCGGAATAAATTATGAAGAATGGATGCCAAATATGGAAACCAAGATGGCGTCACCTGGTGTGAAAAAAAAATTCGCAACCGCCAAAGAGAACATCGCGCAGTCAACACGGGTATGTGATAAACCTTGGAAACAGTGAAACCTTGAAAACAGTCAGAAAACCTTGGAACGAGTGTACGCAGTGCCACTAGATATTTCACTTTTTAGTCCTAGCCAATAATAAATTGAGCCTGGTATCCAGATTGGGAATGCTGGTATGCAGTGACACATGTCAGATGCCAAACTACAAATTAGGCCATCCTCGGAAGAAAAACAATCTATAAGCCACCATCTTTTGAGGTCGACCGCCTCAGCCTCCATGCTGATGCAGACAGGCTGGCACTTTTTAACATAGACCATCGCCAGAATCCGTTAATTGCAATCACCCAGAGGGGACACCCTAATTCAAGATCCAAGATCCGAGATCCAAGATCCAAGACCGAATTTCAAGATCCAAGACCAAAGGCGAACTCTGATGGTATTTTAGAGCATAGCAAATAGCATCTCGAGGCCTATCTATAATATTGTCATGTCACTTTGGTTCACACACTGCAGCCCAGATAAACATTAGGCCTCGGGACAAATGGGATCATAAATCACACCTGAGGTAGGCCTATTACCCTTAGTACATGTACCTAATTGGTAGGCCTACCAACCATTTTCACTGTCGACTTGAGAAGATGGGGTGGGTCTTGGATCTTGAAATTGGGTCTTGGATCTTGGATCTTGAATTAGGGTGTCCCCACCCGGAGGTACAATTTGGTGGACTTCAAAAAACAAATATGGCTTACCCCACCCATAACCTTTCGAGGATGATCTAATCCTAACCAACCCTAACCCCTAACTTCCACCCGCTAAAATAATATAGGCCTAGCCTACTAATGCATGCAGACAACACTGGTAGTTAGCAGACGATGGATTTGTCAGTCTGATATTTCTGTTTTCCTTTGCATTTCATCATGAATAAGGCCTCTTGATATGATTATGATTGCATTTCTACAGTAAAAGGGCAATGTTGAATTCTTGTCAAAAGTACATGTACCTCGGAGCTTTTCAGTCACTGAACAGTACCAGTGGATTGAGACCTGCCAATGGATTGAGACCTGAACATAAGGCCTGAGTTTGCATGGGACGAATCACATACCGTCAACACGTACACTCAGTCCGTCTTTTTTCGTCGTTTTTCTCAGTTTACAAGATGGCAAGCAATTTCAATATTAGTGATTCTGAAGGAAGTGATAGTGATGTTAGTTTATCTTACCTCATTACGAAGAAAGCGAAGTGGAAATCCAGCAAAAAAGACCGTAGCAGCAGCCGTGCAACTCTGTCCTTGTCTCCGGTTGCGTCCAGTAGCAGGAACAATAGTAGTGTGTCGAATTCTCCCGCGACGGATCAGATGGAGGAAGTAAGGTCTCCCTCAAATGAGGCAAATGTAAGTAAAGTTTTTTTTATCCAAACAGTGCACTGTCCTGCAGATCAATGTCTCCGAAAATTTTCGAAATAAATGAAAATAAAAAGGCGCATTCATTCCTCTTTCGTCGGCGAAGAAATTCAAGTGATGACTGCATCGAGAATTGGGTTACTTGGCTTCTGTTTGGAAATAAACAGAACAGAACACGCGTTCGGTTTCATTTCAACTTTGACAGGAACATATGCATTTTCATGTACATGCATACTGTTGTGAGTCTGATCCAGTTCATTGTTCTGGGTGAAGTCATGAACTTTATAATGAGTTCAAAGAAAACACAGAGTTCACACAGGCTGACGACTGGTGGCAAAGCGGAACGGAACGGAACGGAATCGTGGTTGCGAACTAGACTAGTTCCTTGTCGTTCCGCTACGTGACGCTACGCTATAAAGACAGGGTACCAGTCTAGTTGCGAACGGAATGTAAAAGACGGACCGACCCTGAAACTGGAACGGAACAGAGCGAATCTTAGGAAAAGCGCTCTGTTGTGATGTTGGGTTCGTTCTGTCATGTTGGTAATAGGGAGTTTTCGCAAATCTGACGAAAAACGAAGTACGAAATACGAAATTGGACGTCATATCCATGACGTATATGTATTTCAGGAAATGGTTGGTACCACAAATGTCCCTTCTGCCAGTGCGTCTTTTAGCACGTCATGTAAGATCGAAAGAGTTATGGCGCATCTTGAATTTTTAAATTTGCAATTCGTATCAACCAAGTGGAAACGAAAGATAAATTTCAAAGTTTAATATACACCGTATCTCTGTCGTTATAACGTCATACGCTAAAAGACGCTCTTGCAGCAGGCGATATTTGTGGTACCAACCATTTCCTGAAATACATTACGTCATGGATATAACGTCCAATTTCGTATTTCGTACTTCGTTTTTCGTCAGATTTGCGAAAACTCCCTATTAAAGCTGACGTGAACGAACGAAAAGCCCCCATGCGACGAGCAAGAGAATTGCAAACACCTCAAACGAAGGCTCAGAACATGATGGACCCCACGAGGCCAGGAGGGCGCCACCTTATTTGTCTTCGAGCTGTCAAGGTGTCAACATCCTCTGGTCAGCTCCTGCTGAACACCTTTTTCGAAAGAAAAAAAGTTTGACCCAGCAGGGAATCGAACCCGCGGCTTTTTATCTCTGTTCCACCGTGTTCCCCATTCGGCCAACGAACTTGTTGGAACACTTCTCACGTTTTCTCTTATTCGTAGTATTATTAGCCTACTTACATGTAAGTCGAAGGCCTACGTCCGTGACAAACACAAATCATGTCTCTGTCAGTTGGCTCGTTGGCCGAGTGGATAGAGCGGTGGATTACAAATCAGACGGTCGACGGTTCGAATCCCATCTAAATGACTGAATTTTTTTTTCTTTGAGTAGTGTACGAGGTATCCGGAGATGTTGACAGTTCAGTTGCCTGAAGGCAAATAAGGTGGCGCCCTCCTGGCGTCGTGGGGTCTATCATGTTCTGAGCCTTCGTTTCAGGTGTTTGCAAGGCGTTTGCAATTCTCTTGCTCGTCGCATGGGGGCTTTTCGTTCGTTCACGTCAGCTTTAAGCTCGATTCTTGGGTTGTGCCGTTTACTTTGTTGGGGAAGTGCTTTTGTCGTGGGTTCGATTCTATATTGGGGTTAATATGGAATTTCTTTTTGCCATTGGGATGGTGTATTGCTTCAGTGGTTGATTATTGGGTCTTGGCGGTCACTCTGGTAGGGAAGGCCTGTCCCATCCCAATAAACATCACGGCCAGAATATAGAATCGAACCAACCACTAAAGCACTACCCCACCAGAGTGACCGGTAAAAGAAGCGAACCCACACAACTAAAGACTTGCCTTATCCCAATTTGTTCAGAACCAATCATCAACAGTACTTGGCCTACCCCAACCCCAAAATAGAATCGAACCCACCACAAAAGCACTACACCAACACAGATATTAGCCGTGGTTACACCTATTCCAAATCCCCGGGGTTTTTGAGACACGGGGTTTTTCCGAACCAGAACAAGGCATCAGAGAAGCTGTGTCCCCCGCAGGTTTGCTACTGTTGATGCGGGGCCATATTGAATGAAGTCACCAAGTATGTACAGTACCAATCTAAAGTTTGTTATATCCGCGCCGCGGAATACCGCATCACAGAGCTTGGAGTCAACCTCGGTCGGGCGACTAATTACCCTCGGACAAACACGGGTGATCCTCGGATCCGTGGTTTTCCGCGCGGGCAATTATATACACGTTAATTACCCGCATTAACAACAAAAGAGCCGCCGTAGCATGCTTAGCTGCGGCATGCTTTGCGTTAGTAGGCCCGATCCGTTGTCGCTCGCGTCTGGTTTTGAACTGCAGTTAGCTACATGTAGATCGGGATGTAGATGTGCCGGACAATGCGCCCACGACCTGCCAACAGCACTGATTTCAGTGCCATGTGTCCTCTGATAAAAAATTTACCTAACTTCAGTCAAAAAATGCATAATTTGTCTTGCCATTTCATCATTTGTGCCGACGAAGCCATCCATGCATCCACACTTGACAGACGGTCGCTGACGATATTTTGGCGGGAAACCCAATGTGACACAGTGACTGCGAAGGCAAACTCGTCCCCAGTGGGTTTACGTTCCTACAACACCACTGGAAAGGGCTGACGACTTCAGGACTACTGCGCATGCGCAATATACTAATTTTGAGGCGAATCACACCGAAACTGGCACCCGCGACTTGATGTTCCCAACTAAACTATTCGTTTGAAATTGCTCTAATACTCAAACAACTTCGTGTTTTGGGTGTATTATATGACTTTTTAGGCATATATGATCTTTTTCAGTCATCGAAGAACGAAATATTGTGTGAAACAAACATTTTGGCACGCTGCCAGCGGTTGACCAGAAATTTTGGTCAGGTCGCAGCCCTTTCCAGAGATACCTTCGGATGAGGTAGATCTGGGAACGAGATTGCTGCGAAGGCAGCTTTTATTCAAATGACCTGTATGCAAATACTATAACCTACTTACTGCGTCATCCAATGGGTGAGGGGATACCACGCTGGGATTCCCATCACATCATTGTGGCAACTATATTTGGCACACCATGTGCATGGGAATGGATGCCCCGACTCCCGTCTGCTGAGAATGTGAGATGAGTATAGGCCTACGGATGTCGCATGGTCTTCTGGCTGTTTTAATTTAGGCCCAGGCTACAGGTACGGCAGCCGTACACCAAAATATAAATTCTAGGGATACGGCAGTCTTGTTATTACACTGCGCATGTTCAGTTTATACGGCACTGCCGTATCCGAACAATCATTGGCTATTGATACGGCAGAAGAAGTGCGCATGCGTAAAGATCTTCATTTATTCCCGCGCTGCGCCTGCGCAGTTTTCTGCCGTATCTTCACCGAGATGGGCTAGGGATACGACAGCGGGACTCTCCCGCTATTAGGGCCTACGGCAGTGCCGTACCAGCATGATTTTTATACAAGAGATTGGCAGATCAAGGGGGAGGATGTACCATGAAGTATCTGAGTGTAGGCAAGGCCTACGTCGTTGCACTTCCAAAGGAATTGGCCCATACGTCACTTCATGGAGGTTCGACAGTTTGACCTCCCGCCAACACCAAAATGAATCTAATTAAAATTCAAATTCGTCTTATGATTCATGCGACTTGTTAAATCTCCCAAACATCGCTCGAGGAATGTGCACGGAAAATGAACTTAGAATTTTTCACAAAAAATACAAAAAAAAGAAAAACAGACACGTAAAAGAAAGTGCAACCGCGCGGGATCGAACCCGGCGCACCGGATTCACGGCCCCACGCTCTACTATACAAGCCAGCGGGCCAGCTGGTCGAGTGTGGAAAATTCTATCATCCCAACAATCAGTGCTGTAAATAATATCCTGCCCAAATAATGATACTGACACGATCAAACCCTGATCAAATCCTGACCCCCTTCCCCAAACGATGTCTGGAAGATAAATCGCGCCTAAAGAGGCCGCCATTGTTTTAAATCATAGTTCATTGTTTTGCGTCAGGCCTATTAGGGAAATGCAAGTTGCTGCGCATGTGCACAAACTATGCCGTACCGGTACCCCTAGCCAATGGGTTTATGAGTACGGCTGCCGTACCTGTAGACAGTTCGTTTAATTTATGTGGTGAATTTCAGTTACTGGCATATCTTGGCTATAAATGAGCACATCATTTTACAATTTTTTCAACTTTCTCATTGCAGGATTGAAGTTTAATCAGTCCAGGGCTCGATTCAGCTGTCGTTACATCTTGTTTTGTCCATGGTTTCCGGCGGTTGCATTTTTTTCCAGTGCACCACTATAACTTTGCTAACCCATTCTTTTTAATATCAATGAATAAATATTAGTATTAGATATTGGATTGGATTGGATTGGACTATTAGTATTGGATACTTTTGGTAGGCCTACCGGTAGTGATATTCAACAATATGATGCAGGCCTAGTGTAGTTGTGCATGTGTGGGTGGCATGCAGATCAGTGCAGCTACACGGCGGTGTGTGCGTCTGACATCGCTGGGCCTATTTTATGCCAGCACTGGGTATGTACACAGTGCTGCACTGTGCAACAACCGAAGCAAACAAACCCGGTGTGGAATGTCAGCAAATGTTCTGCAAAGTACACCAGTTGTAATCAACTAAGTAGGCCTAGTGGCAGTTTTCCAATCCTGAAGAGGTCAATAAATAGTTTGCCGCGAAGATTTCTGCACTTCACCCTAGAAAAGTGACTTTTATTGAGTTCAGA
>NMRB01000185.1:265008-297496 GCA_002633025.1 Notospermus geniculatus | reverse complement strand
GTGAATGTGTTTGCAACGAAGCGATCACTGAAGCGATTATGTAAAGAGACCAGTTGGAGGGACTTACCGCGCGACCAAATTGTGTAATTCAGTCGCGTAACAATCTGCCGCAAAGAGGAGACCAAAAGGTAAAAATGTTGAGTCGCTGGCCTGGTCGCAAGGCCGATCGCCCAGAAAATCGCTCGAAAAATCGCTAGTGTGCAGAGCCCTTAACGGAGGACTGGCCGTTCTGCTTTCTCCTCCTGCTTCTCCGCCTCCAGCGCCAAAAGACTAAAGATGAAGCCAGGGCCAAAGACCGTAAATGCCCAATCTGTCATAAGTGGGTGACGGTGCTTCCAGGTCATCTGAAGACGCACGGATGTCAACCCGGTACGGCTGAACACACACGGTATATGATGCGGGCCCCAAAGCCTCAAGTAACGCCAGCGGAGATAGAACCGGCAAAGTCTGTACTGGATAAACTGATGCAGAGGTTGTATACCCATCTCATGGACTTCGCTGGTGGCAACAAAAGTGACGAGGAGGCCCGCCCTACAGTTCAAAGGTGCGGAAGGTATTTGTGAAGATGGCCCTAGAGGAAGAGGGTGAATTCAAAATGAAAACCCTCACCAGATTACTCAGAATAATCTGAGCCAAACCAGATGGTATTCTCAACAAATGGCTGTTGAGGAATAGTACACTGCAGGAACACTCACGAACACTGTTTCTGCGCTGCAGAAGTTTTTGTCCTTTGCTCTGCAAGTCAAGGAAGTTACGAGTCGACTGGACTGATGGTGAAATAGAGATGGCACAGTAAAGTGCTTTTCAGAATGTCCAGTCATTTTTGCACTCATTTTACCTTGCAATGGAACCTAACCACAAACCACAAATGGGCCAGTTAAGTGTGCATGATTGCATGATTATCCTGAATCAGAGTATAGACCTGAACAAGGTCCTATTAGAAGTCGGTCAGCCGGTTATTGGCATGCACACTTAACTGGCCCATTTGTGGCTTGTGGTTAGGTTCCCATTGCAAGGTCAAATGAGTGCAAAAATGACTGCACATTCTGAAAAGCACTTTACATCGAGTACGTTGGTTAAGGATCTTTGCAGGGGAATACGGTCCAAGAAGGTCGAGGAAGTTGTTCCGAAGGCCTTCGAGGAGGGTGAGGTCTTATAGACTTGGAAGCTTGGAAACGTTTTCCCAGTAGTGACATTTGGAAAAGGACGATCAATATCCTCAACGAATATGAGGCTGGCACCCTCACCGAGGTCGACAGTGATACATACAGGAACGTACGAGATGCAATTATATTGCGTTTGACTCTTGACAATGCGAAACGTGCTAGTGAAATGGCAAACCTCACCGTAAACGAGTTCGGTAATGCCACATTGGAGGAGCTTGCAGATGGAAGTTCGAGCTTTGTTGCCAATGTGTCTCAGCACAAGAACAAAAGAGTGTTCAGCTGCCCCATCAATTTTCTCGTAGACGTCAAGACGGCAACCAGGCTGTTCATACATTTCCTTCGTCCAAGGGTTCGTCCCAGGGATGAAGAGGTATTCTTGTCGTGCAGGTCAGAAAAAAGCCTCGCCAGTGCGGATGTCAATTACTCCATCAAAAGAGTGTGGGGCACCCTTGGTGAAGAGATGCACCGTGATAACGGGAAAATTGGTACCATTCTCGTAATGAAGTCGAGTTGGCATCACCAGGCGGGCGGCAATTACTGTTGACGAGGAATAGATAGTGGCGAGAGGAATGGGCCATTCTCACCAAACAGAAACTCGTGTCTACACTGGAAAAAATATTTTCTTATTTTCTTACTTTTTCTTACTTTCTTGGGAGTGAGACAAGAAAATCACAAGAAAAATTAGAGATTTTCTTGTCTCACTCCCAAGAAAGTAAGAAAAAATAAGAAAATAAGAAAATATTTTTTGCAGTGTACGATACGACAGAAGCGAGGCTGAAAGCAGCCCAGGCTACAGTTATCATAAAGAAGAGCTTACAAAAACGTGCTTCAGCTGCCCAGCAGCAGCCATCAGATCTAAGTCTTAACAGTCCCTCTGTGGCAGAGAGAGTGCCAACAAACACAGATAATCCGCATACTCCAGCATCGACCAACTCGGTTCCCGCATCGCCACCAGCGTTATGAAGAAGAAATGGTCGAAGTCATTAACCGAACAGGAATTTAATCACTTGTTCGCTTGCTGCAATGCTCTTGTGACGGTTGAGAGATAAACAGTGGGGACCCACATTTTTTTGGTTTGAATTTGGCGCGTGTGACGTCATGACGCAATTCGCCATATTGGCACGTGCGCGCAACAAGGGAAGCGTCACTATTGAGGCGAATAAAGCTGTCACACCTGATTACGTGTCTCGCTGTTTAATTACATTTTCTCCATTAAAGCGATGTACGCGGGCTCTGCAGTAACTGCACATCGATAGTTCCTCTATTTCCCGTATGGCGGCAGCAATACAATTTATGAATGAAATTCCAAGTACGTCATCTCACTATAATACTACCGAATTTACTATGACCAATCAGCAGCGAGGAGAGTGACACGAGTGACAGGGATGCCGACGGGATGACGGGGGCGACGATTCGAAGAATCATCCGCAAAAACATGCGAAGGATGGTGTTGGCCGTGGGTCAACGACGTTCAGAGGTACACTGCTAAGTCCTCATTTAGTGCTACAACAATTTTCTGTCTTCAGACGCCGCCATCTGGCTAAACTTGCAGCATAGACGCGGAATTCGCTGGTCTTCCTCCTCACACTTCGGCTTTTCCGGCGCCATGTTTGTTGTCAGTCCGTCGATCTCGTTCTGGGAAATCCCCGTCAGATTTTGAAATTTTCCCGGCAGTATACATTTTTGTCGCCCAAATTCATTGAAATAATATTAATAAAAGATTTTTCATGAACGTTTTATTGTATAAAACGTCGACGATACCGTAGTTTGATGGCTTAAAGATGCTAGAAATCACACGAGATCAGTTTCAAGAATCCCGCCAGCTATGAATGAAATTGGGGAGCTATCGCGGGTCGCGATAGTTGAACGAGATTTCATTTTCAACCTCGCGAGTACATCGCTTTAAATCTTGCAGAATCCCACCCGTTACACTCTCATCATTGGTGAGCAGGTGTCCTACAAGGTTATCGAATTTGCAATATTGAAAGTTTGGACTGATGGCCGGTATGCCCAAAAGTTTAGTAGTTACTCGTGGGTAAGGTTCGCTACAGGGTAGCCGGTCTCCGAAAGGATAAGGGGATGGAGAGGAAACAGAGGAAAATGTTACAGACGACGCAGGAGATGCCG
The DNA here is from genome assembly GCA_002633025.1 of Notospermus geniculatus. NCBI lineage: Eukaryota > Metazoa > Nemertea > Pilidiophora > Heteronemertea > Lineidae > Notospermus > Notospermus geniculatus. Next base: position 294,203 of record NMRB01000185.1, on the reverse strand, counting down.
GCATCGAGCGGGGATGTCACAAAGTAAATGAGTCATTCATTTGGGCAAGAGTTCAGAGATTACGTTACCTCCCAAGAAAGGAGATGAAGTGCGACATACAGACCTTCATCTACCTGTATTACGGAGAACAGGACATTGTGTAATTCGTCGGTTAAGCCCCGTTTATATACAGCACGGTTTGCGGTCCGGCGTCCGGCATACGGTTACGGCCGCCGGAACGGCAATGCGGCTTGTCGTTCCAACAGGATGCGGTGAACGGGCACGGTTTTCTCGACGGCAGCCAATCGTGATAATCTCCTTCGTCACGTGGTATTAAAACATTGCGCTGATTGGTTCAGGCCCGTCCGCCGTTGCGGCGGCCGTCGACAAATTGCTCTGGAGGCATTCAATGCGGCGCGGCGTCCGGGCACCGGAACGGCGAATGCGGTGGCCGTGCTCTGTATAAACGGTTATAAGAAAATACATTGAGGCATTCGGGACGGAAAACGCACGCCGGACGCCGGACCGCAAACCGTCCTCTGTATAAACGGGGCTTTAAGCAGAGCATTTTGTCGGATAAGACAGCTTGATTATTGAAAACGGGAGAATGCACAGTCTGTCGGATATGACGAACAATAGGGAGGTTTCGAAATCAAACGATAAACGTAAACGTTAACGACAACTTTATTTTTGTACCGAAAATGCAATACAAAATCTGGTTAATGTGTAGTATGAAAAATAACGTTGTCGTAAAAGTTTGGTTTATCGTTTGATTTCGAAACCTCCCCAATATGTCAGATACGACGAACAACACGTCGGATAAGATGAGCAATTCGTCCGTTAAGACGAGCAAATATGTCGGATAGGATAAGTAATTTGTCAGATAAGAATTTCATCATGTTGTATGGTAATTTCCATGCATTGTAACGAGGTAACGTGCAAAACACTGATCAGCTCGGCCAGCCTGTGCTGGGGGCAACAAATGGCTAGCGACCACGGAATACACTGCCAGAGCAAACACTGATGAAGTTTTTGTCCTTGACTACTCAAGACTGAACCTCAAAATGCGTTTTCTGTCGGATAAGTTCCGACCCCTCTGGCGCCCTCAAAAAGGGTATTGTAGGTCACCTTTGGGGCTGGTTCCGCGAGATAAGTGCCCCTCTGTCCAACCATGCCCGATTTTTGTTCTTCCACCCAGCAGAAGGGAAATGAGACACACTTTTGTCAAAATGTCGGATAACCGAACCCTAAGGGCCACAGGGTTCAAACCCACCTCTTTCTGCGGCATTCTGATGCATTAAGGGATAGCTGCAGGCGTATTGGGCTTTCGTCAGGGCTGTAGTTTGAGTGTAGTTGGAGCGAGGAAGGAAAGGGGGTAGGACTATATCCCCCCTACCCTGTTCGTATCTGCTTGAAACCTGACCGAACTTTCGCAGGACAGAACTAAAGTTTGAAGCGAGTATTCCCCTTCCCTTTGAGATTTCTTGAACTTTCTCTTGGGGGATCTGGAAGGGCCCACCAGGGGCCTACGCACCCCAAGTGGCGTCCTTTTACTCCCTTGGGAAGGGGTCGAAAATGGCATTTTGGGGGTATTTTATCCGACATTTTGTCACACCGAAATTCATTTGCACATTGGATGTGCGGAAGTTTTTGATTGCCTCCCGACGGCCTATGGATCAAAATGAGAGAAATCTAGGGGTGCATTAGAAAGCTCTCTTGGGGGGGATCCGACTGCAACCAGTCCCGTTCTTATCTCAGGGGTTTTAGACCCTCTTTATCGCAAAGTAAGTTATCCGACAAACTGTTAATAAAGTGTCAGTTGTTAGGCTAGGGTTAGGTGATTAGGTTAACTTAACAAGGCCCGATTTCCAATCAACTGGCATCTGGCCTTAGGGCTTGGCAAGGCCCTCTCCCTGCCACCACATGCTCAGCGCAATAGCTCTGCAGATGGCATCATAAGGTTGCTTACCCGACATTTTGTACACAGTCGCCTGAGGGCTAAGTGGATTGGGACACTCAACGAGGCCCGATTTTCAATCGACTGGCGTCTGGTCTTCGGGCTTGGCAAGGCCTTCTCCCTGCCACACGTTCGGCGAAATAACTGTGCTTTCTCGGGTGGAGATGAACTATTAAACTTGCTCATCAGACATTTTGTTCACAATTGCCTTAGGGTTAGGTGATTAGGGACATTTAACGCACGCCTATTTGCAATCAGCTGGAGTCTGGGCTCGGCAAGGCCTTCTCTAGGTCGCATGAAGGGCGATGGTGACAGCGTCTGGGACATACAGAAATATTTGAAGTCCGATTCATGACGCTGATAGTGGTGCCAGCGTGAGAGACATGCAGAAATATTCTAAGTCCGAATCGTAGGGGTGGAATAATACTGCACGTCTCTGACGCTGGCGCCAGCGTTAGAAACATGCAGAAATATTCCAAGTCCGAATCATGACGCTGGCGCCACTTTCACCTTGGTCTCCGTTCAATTAGCCGTCCGCATGGTAATTCAGCCTGGGGCCAGCAAAGGATTACTGAAATTTCTAAAGTCCAAAGGAGGACGCTGGCGCCACCCTGAATCAAGGTGGCGCCAGCCCGGGGGGCGGCTGAATTTTTCTAAGTCAGAACCATGACGCCGGCGCCACCTTCATGGAGTTTAAAAGTATTTATTATTTATTTGAAACATACAAAAATAGTAACAATTACAAAATATGTATAACATTATGCCGATAGCCTAAACAGTTGTACACACCTTACAAACCAATAACAGAATAGATTCACGGCCTAGCACTTGATCTCGTTACAAACATAGGGAAACAAGTTTCTATACATGCTGCAAATCTTAACCGACAAACTGTACCATATCCTATTTTCTATAATAGAGGTGATAATGCCCGCCAAGGTCTTCTGCGTGCTCCTTTGTATGGGTGGCTTTCAGCCTAGCTTCTGTCGTACCATAGACACATGCTGCTGTTTGGTGATAATGCGCCACTGGTCTTACCTCATAATGCAAAAACATGTTAAGCCTATACTAGAGTGTGGAGTCTACGACAGGCTACTGTCCACCTGTGTGGGGTCTTTTACTTGCCCTGGCATAGACACTCAGGTACAAGGGACCACGGCTTTCAGTCTCATCCGACAGACCATAAATTGGTTAACAACTTCGGGTCGCTGGCCCTGGTTCTGCAACGGGCTTTCCCGGCTCAGCCTCAACGTCCCCACTGGTTCTTCTCCATATTTCGCTATTCGCTACTGGGAAAATGTTCCCCAGCTTCCAAGTCTTCTCCCTCCGTGGAGGCCTTCAGAACCACACTTTCGACCGTACTCGATATATTGTGTCATCTCGATCTCGATTGCTGCTGTTTGGTGAGAGCGGCCCATTCCTCTAGCCAGTATCTGTTCCTCCTCAGCAGTCACGGCCGCATCCCCAGTTGGCCTCCTCTCTATGGGATAACGAATGCCTCGATTGCTTTGTGGCATCCCAACTCGTCGCAGTCCTCTTCTGTCCCTTAACATACCGTTGCAGCGTGTGGTGATGCGGTGATCAACCGACAAATTATTTATCCGACATGTTGCACGTGGTATCTGACACTTCGTGCACTGTCCCGTGTCATATCCGACAAATTGCCTCCAGCACTTGGCCTCCTCACTTTGGGGATAACGAGTGCGTCGATTTCTTTGTGGCATCCCAACTCGTCGCAGTCTTCTTCTGTCCCTTAACATAACGTAGCAGCGTGTGGTGATGCAGTGGTCACCCGACAAATTACTTATCCGACATGTTGCACGTGGTATCTGACACTTCGTGCACTGTCCCGTGTCATATCCGACAAATTGCCTCCAGCTCTTCGCCTCCTCTCTTCGGGGATAACGAATTAATGCCTCGATTATCTAGCAGCAGGCTCCTTCTGCATGGACTGCAACATCTTTTTCGGTTTATTCTCCATGCCCTTCTCCCTTCTGAGACAGGCTACCCTATAGCGGACCTTGTCCGCCAGTAACCGGCTACTAAACTTTCCGAGAAGATGTGCGTACCGGCCATCAGTCCACACTTTTTGTATTGCGAACTCGATTTCCCTATAGGAAACCTGCTTACCACTGTAGACCTTTTCAATAATCAGTGCGTTGCAGCAGGAACATAAGTCATTAAATTCATCTTCTGTTAGTGTCCTCGACCACTTCTTTTTAATGGCTGGTGGCGACGGAGGAGCCATGGTGGTCGATGGAGGAGTATGCTGCGGATTATCTGTCTCAGTGGGCACCAAAGAGGGAGTGTCAAGATCAGATGGCTGCAGTGGGGTAGCTGAGGCACGTTGCTTCAAGCTCCTCTTTATAATGGCAGTTGTCTGGGCTGCCTTTAGCCTCGCTCCAGTTGTATCATAAACCCGTGTTGCTGTTTGGTGAGAGTGGCCCATACCGTGCGCCACTATCTGCTCTTCCTCAACAGTCACGGCCGCACGCCTTGTGATGCCCACACTTGACTTCCTTACAAGTATGGTGCCAATTTTTCCAATATGCCGGTGCAACTCTTCACCAAGGTTAGCCCACACTCTTTTTATTGAGTGGTTCACGTCAGCACTGGCAAGTCGTTTGCCTGACCTCCAAGACAAGAAGACCTCTTCATTCCTGGGACGAACCCTTGGACGTAGATAATGTATAAACAGCCTTGTTGCCCTTTTGACATCTACCAGGAAGTTTACCGGGCAGCTGAAAACTTTTTTACTTTTGTGTTGGGAGACGTTGGCATCGAAGCTTGAACTTTCGTCTGGGAGTTCCTCCAATGTTGCATTGCCGAACTCACTGACTGTGAGGTTGGCTATTTCACTGGCCCTTTTGGCGTTGTCGAGAATAAGACGCAAGATTATAGCATCTCGGACATCTCTGTATATATCGCTGTCGACCTCGGTCCTGGTGCCATCCTCGTATTCGTTGAGGATAGCCATCGTTTTTTTCCATATTTCGCTATTGGGAAAGTGTTCCCAAGCTTGCAAGTCTATTAAGACCTCCCCCTCCACGGAGGCCTTCTGTACGACTTCCTCAACCCGCTTAGACCGTATTCCCCTAGTAAGTTCTTTTACATACTCCATGTACTGTCCGATCTCTATTTCCCCATCTGCCCAGCCGACTCTAACATCCTTTACTTGGAGGGCAAATGACAGGAACTTCTGCAGTGCAGAAGCTGTGTTGGTAAGTGTTCCTGCCGTGTACTCTTTAGTGACGAGCCATTTGTTTAGAATGCCATCCGGTTTGGCGCCAATTCTCATCAACCTTGTGAGGGTTTTCATTTGAAATTCGCCCTCTTCCTCAAGGGCCATCTTTACAAATAGCTTCCGCACCATTTTTCATTCCTGGGACGAACCCTTGGACGTAGATAATGTATAAACAGCCTTGTTGCCCTTTTGACATCTACCAGGAAGTTTACCGGGCAGCTGAACACTTTTTTATTTTTGTGCTGGGAGACGTTGGCAACGAAGCTTGAACTTCTGTCTGGGAGTTCCTCCAATGTTGCATTGCCGAACTCACTGACTGTGAGGTTGGCTATTTCACTGGCCCTTTTGGCGTTGTCGAGAATAAGACGCAAGATTATAGCATCTCGGACATCTCTGTATATATCGCTGTCGACCTCGGTCCTGGTGCCATCCTCGTATTCGTTGAGGGTAGCCATCGTTTTTTTCCATATTTCGCTATTGGGAAAGTGTTCCCAAGCTTGCAGGTCTATTAAGACCTCCCCCTCCTCGGAGGCCTTCTGCACGACTTCCTCAACCCGCTTAGACCGTATTCCCCTAGTAAGTTCTTTTACATACTCCATGTACTGTCCGATCTCTATTTCCCCATCTGCCCAGCCGACTCTAACATCCTTTACTTGGAGGGCAAATGAAAGGAACTTCTGCAGTGCAGAAACTGTGTTGGTAAGTGTTCCTGCCGTGTACTCTTTAGTGACGAGCCATTTGTTTAGAATGCCATCCGGTTTGGCCCCAATTCTCATCAACCTTGTGAGGGTTTTCATTTGAAATTCGCCCTCTTCCTCAAGGGCCATCTTTACAAATAGCTTCCGCACCATTTGTACTATAGGCCGGGCCTGGTCATCACTTTTATTTCCCCCAGCAAAGTCAATTAGATGGGTATAGAATCTCCGCATCAGCTCATCTAGTACGGACGGTTCCGGTTCTGCGTCAGCGGGCCTAAGTTGAGGCTTTGGGGCCAACATCATATGGCGTTTGTGTTCTGCCGTACCGGGTTGGCATCCGTGCGTTTTCAGATGCTTTGCAAGCACGGTCACCCACTTGTGGCAGATTTGGCACTCCTGTCGTTTATGAAGCCTCTTGCGTTCTTTGACCCTAGCTTCATCTTTATCCTTCTGCCGCTGCGCAGCGTCACGTTTGACCAATTGTCTGCGCTCTGCCAATGGCATATCAGCACGAACCTTCGTGTGCAGTAGATGTTCCTTTACCCACATCACTTTCGACAAGCAGCCAGGAACCGGGCAGGTGAACTGCTGCCGCTTTTTGGACTTCCTTGATCTCGGGACACCGAGTTCGGCATATTCCTCAACTTCAGGTACCAGCTGACGGCGAGCAGTAGCACCAGCAAGCTTTCCTCTTGCAGGCTTGTTCCCTTCTAAACTGGTCGTCGGTTTTTTTACATCGGCTGACTTGCTTGTGTCCACAAGATCCAAATTTTCTCCAGGGATGGCTGCGTCAGGCACCATCTGGAAACTAATTGCCGACTCGGAAGAACTGCTGAGTAGGTCGTCCTTTGTGGGCACCCATTCTGTTTCACTGGAGAACAATGAATCACTGCCTGCTAGGGAGATGATGGAGGACAGAGGAGAGCTGTGTTCACATTCAAAGTCCCCTTGTTCCAATTTACCCCAATCAGCGAGGTCAACCAGATCCAGCAGATCTTCTGGCAACGACGGGGGGCTGATATCTCTGCCTACAGCCTTGACTACACCAACGTTTCCCTCGTCACACCCCTCATCGGGCTTCCCATTGGAAGGCTTCTCTACCTGACCTTCCAGCAACGCTGGAGGGCCGCCCACCACTTCGGCACCCGAGTCCTTCCCATGTCGTTTACGCTTCTTTTTATGCTTGACCTTGCGTTCGCCCGAACCCTCGTACTTTTCATGAGAGGGTTTCTTCTTGACACTCCCGTCGTCGCATACTTCATTGGGCTTCCCATGGGAAGGCTTCTCTACCTGACCTTCCAGCAACGCTGGAGGGCCGCCCAACGCTTCGGCACCCGAGTCCTTCCCGTGTCGTTTACGTTTCTTTTTATGCTTGACCTTGCGTTCGCCCGAACCCTCGTACTTTTCATGAGAGGATTTCTTAACACTGCCCTCTTTTAAATTCTTCTGAGGGCTCTTAGCCACCTTTCGTGGACTCTTAGCCATCGGTCCACCACGATTATCCTTTCCCTGAGATGGCGGGCCTAGCTTGACCTCCACTGGCGACCTTTCAGCACTGCCACTCGATTCGTGGCCTGCCTTCCCCCCGTCGGGCTTCCCATGGGAAGGCTTCTCTACCTGACCTTCCAGCAACGCTGGAGGGCCGCCCACTGCTTCGGCACCCGAGTCCTTCCCGTGTCGTTTACGTTTCTTTTTATGCTTGACCTTGCGTTCGCCCGAACCCTCGTACTTTTCATGAGAGGGTTTCTTCTTGACACTCCCGTCGTCGCATACTTCATTGGGCTTCCCATGGGGAGGCTTATCTCCATGACCTTCCAGCAATGCTGGAGTGCCGCCCACCGCTTCGGCACCCGAGTCCTTCCCATGTCGTTTACGCTTCTTTTTATGCTTGACCTTGCGTTCGCCCGAACCATCGTACTTTTCATGAGAGGATTTCTTAACACTGCCCTCTTTTAAATTCTTCTGAGGGCTCTTAGCCATCCTTCTAGGACTCTTAGCCGTCGGTCGACCACGATTATCCTTCCCCCCAGATGGCGGGCCAAGCTTAACCTCCACTGGCGACACACCCTGTGTGTCGCCCCTTTCAGCACTGCTACTCGATTCGTGGCCTGCCTTCCCCCCGTCGGGCTTCCCATGGGAAGGCTTCTCTCCCATTGCTTGTCTGTCGGCCTTATCAAGCAGACCCATCGGCAGTGTCGGAGATATCTGTCTGCCTTCATCTTCGGCGACTCCGCTAGATTCTTTCTCTCTGCGGTTTTTTTGCCTTTTTGGCATTGGTTGACCCTCCATCATCCTCGTCATGAGATGGGTGGCCAAGCACTCTCTTCGTTAGTGACAGAGAAGCGTTCTGTCTGCCTTCATCTTCGGCGATGCCATTCGGTTCTTTATGTCTCTGCTTCGATTTCTTTTTCCTCCTCTTTGGGGTTGGTTGATCACTGTCATCCTGTTGATGAGGTTCGTTGAGGGGACCCTCGGGACTGATTTCACTTCCTATGCCGCCTACTTCCTCCATAATGTGGGGACACTCCTCATTCATCGTATTCTTGCACCTGTAATGAAACAGAGTATTAGACACAGTCTCATACTCTCAATTGCGGTGAAATTGAGGGCATCTGATAAACATCAGATGACCTCAGCTTCGCCAAGCCAGTGCATGCCGTGCACCCACAACAAAAATGTACGCCAGAAGTACAGTAGGCCGTTTTCGGGCACAGGTAACATGACGTATTCGAAAACGACACACTGTACCAACATGCCATGCCCATGCCAGGGCGAGTCAAATTAAGCCACAGGTTCCACTCTGGGTGGTGCCCTTCCGTCAATTCCTTTCAGTTTCAGCTTTGCAATCGTACTTCCTCCGGAAGCAGCACTGGCAGATTGCACACTATACGCCAACCTCAAGCACGAGTCAGCTGACGAAGCACAGATGAACTGCTGCAGAGGCCTCGTTCTCAAGCACATTTCAAATACTTATCTGACAACTTGCACAAAAATCATGAAGTGGCAGAAGCTAGGGAGAGCAAGTTTCCCGACATATTGCACAGTCATTGTGCAACTCCCAGCTATCCGACAATCTCAACCACATTGATGGCAAGTTCGGCGAACCTCATCCAACAAACTGTGCACTGAGCATCTGACATACCAGGCCAACGATAAAATGTCATCCGACACGTTCACACCCCCATTTGACATGTTCGCTCGTATCCGACATTTGGTATCTGACAGTCGCAACAATTTTAATGACAAAACTTTCGTCACTGCAGGTTTATCTGACATTTGCCACTATCCGACAAATATACAGATGGCATCTGACACGTTCGCAAATTATCAGACATTTAGAACCATATCCGACATTTCGTACGGGTTATCCGACATTTCCCGTGCAATCCCGAGTAGGGCCTACTTTGCTCTGCAAGTCAAGAAAGTCGGCTGGGCCGATGGTGACGGTCGAGATCGGCCGCTACGTCGAGTACGTTAGGGAACTCTGTAGGGTATATGATCGACGAGGTTGTTCAGAAGGCCTCTGAGGGGGAGAGAGGTCTTGATGGACTTGGAAGGCTGTTTAACGTCGGATAAGACGAGCAAATACGTCGAATAAGAAGAGCTGTTTGTCGGATAAGATAGCAGGGACAATGGGCCGAATTTATAAAACACAGCAAAAGCTAATAAGCCAAAGCCTTAAGGCCAAGCTTTTGCTTGTCAAGGAGAAGCACAAGCCAAAGACTTTGCTCACAAACATATTCATAATCAACTGCTTGAGCTAATGACCTTTTCTTATGAGGCCAAGCAAGATCTTGGGTAATACCGCAGTACATAACTATTGTTGGATGGTAGAGGCACTACTGGTGAACGTATACTTTTCATCACATGTCGCACGGGCGGATACAGAGGGGCGGATACAGAGGGGGGTCCTGTGGGTTGGAACCCCCCTCGGCGACAAGAGATAACATTTTTTTTGTAGTCACTAAACATCTCGCTTGTGGTCTAGTGCCTTCCCGTCTAACGTAGGCCTACTCTTGATGATACGGTTGTTGCATCGACGATTCGGCGAGTTCGCAAAAAGCGAGATATTTGATGTGTAGCAATTAATAAAAACTGTTTTCTTTAGTCACCGAGGGGGGTTTCAATCCCCAGAACCCCCTCTGTATCCGCCCTGCTCTTACATGCATGAATATAGTATCCGGAAAGGGAAAGATGCTCCTAAGGCAGAGGTCAATCCACTCTGGAGGAGCTTGCAAAAATGACAGCAAATGCTTCATGGCATGAGGAAAAGCTCATCTTTATGTATACGTGTTCAAGCATTTTATATCTGATGAAGCTAATGCTCGCAAGACAAAGCTTCTGCTAATTCTATAGGGAGTTGCTTCTTCTATGAAGCAAAAGCAAGATTTTATAAATACCACTTCAAGAAAAAGCCCAGAAAAAGCAAATGCTAGTTTTTATGAATTCGGCCCATGCACAATTTGTCGGATACGACGAGCAATATGTCGGATAAGATAAGCAATTCGTCGGTTAAGACGAGCAAATATGTCGGATAGGATAAGTAATTTGTCGCATAAGAATTTCATCATGTTGTATGGTAATTTCCATGTATTGTAACGAGGTAACGTGCAATACACTGATCAGCTAGGCCAGCCTGTACTGGGGGCAACAAATGGCTGGCAACCACGGAAAACGTCACTGCTGGAGCAAACACGTACTGTTCCTGCACTGCAGAAGTTTTTGTCCTTTGTTCTGCAAGTCAAGAAAGTCGGCTGGGCTGATGGCGACGGCCAAGAGCAGCTGCTACGTCGAGTACGTTAGGGAAGTCTGCAGGGTATACGGTCGACGCGGTTGTTCAGATGGCCTCCGAGGCGGGAGAGGTCTTGATGGACTTGGAAGGCCGTTTTACGTCGGATAAGACGAGCAAATATGTCGGATAAGAAGAGCAATTTGTCGGATAAGACAGCTTGATTATTGAAAACGGGACAATACGCAATTTGTCGGATACGACAAACAATATGCTGGATAAGATAAGCAATTCGTCGGATAAGACGAGCAAATATGTCGGATAGGATAAGTAATTTGTCGGATAAGAATTTCATCATGTTCTATTGTAAGGGGCCGAGGAAATAAGATGTTCTGCGGTATGGCTGGGATCATTTCACTATTACTACACATATTTCAACCAAACTTGGTATGGTAATAGTAGTGGGGCAAGGGGACCTTCTGGTACCACCCATCACTCTATTATGTAATCCATAGCAACAGCATAGCAACTCCATTGTTCTGTGGTACCCCTGGGATCATTTCAATATTACTGATCAGAATTCAACCAAACCTTGTAGGATGATAATGTGGAGGCTAAGCTACGTTACGGTACCACTCATTATCCAATTATGTAATCCCTAGCAACAGCATGGCAACTCCATTGTTCTGTGGTACCCTCGGGATCATTTCAATATTACTGACTGGAATTCAACCAAACCTTGTAGGATGATATAATGGGGAGGCTAAGCCACGTCGTGGTATAGCAGCTCCATTGTTCTGCGGTAGCCCTGGGATCATTTCAGTATTACTGACTAAAATACAACTATTTACCTTGTAGGATGATATGGTGGGCTAAATATTTGTGGTACCCTCTACACTGTTATGTAATACCCTAGTAAGAGCATTGTTCTGTTGTATATGCTATGGCGTGTATTTCCCGCAAAAACCTAAAACGACTTATAGCCTAAGGATACATAGAATATAAGTCATAATAAGGATACATAGAACTAGCATTTGCTTTTTCTGGGCTTTTTCTTGAAGTGGTATTTATAAAATCTTGCTTTTGCTTCATAGAAGAAGCAACTCCCTATAGAATTAGCAGAAGCTTTGTCTTGCGAGCATTAGCTTCATCAGATATAAAATGCTTGAACACGTATACATAAAGATGAGCTTTTCCTCATGCCATGAAGCATTTGCTGTCATTTTTGCATTTCTGTGCAACCAACATTTAAAATTACCATTTCTTCCGTTAAAGGAGCTGAACGTCCAAGTTGTAAACACTCACTCACTGGTTCTCTATCCACGCGACGCCTGCGGTGCTGCCACCTATTGTCTGTGATATGTACTGACGTGAATATCGTGAGTGAGTTGCATTGGACCGGGCACCAGTCTAACGATCACTGGTGCTGCCACCTTCACGAAGGAATAAAACTAGTTTGCTGGCCACTGTTTGTAAACAAACCAGTTTGTTTACAACTTGGACGTCCAGCTCCTTTAAGATCTGAAAATTGCATATGTCGCATATACGTTGTTGCGCCTCACGGAATTTATTACAGTCGATAAAAAGGTGTTGCAGTGTCTCTAATTTGTCCTCCTCTCGACAGAGGGCGCAGAAATTCGGCATTCATATTAAAACGTTGGAGCCTCTTTCCCGTTGGTAGAGTATTGTGAATTATTTGAAAGGATGTGTCCTTGATAAAATTGTTGATTTGACATAAAACATGAGTTTTATAGGCCTAGACACGATCCCATGGAACCCAGGGGTAGGCTATCGGGTCTCTATTGTTGGTTTTTCAGACAGGTTGAAAGCTGTGTATATTTCTATTTGTTTGATGTCAAAAGCAGGAAAAAGCCGGTCGACTCGATCAATAATATTTGAAAAGAGTTTGTATAGATCGTATTTGGAAAAGTATGGAGATACCTATTCGATCCGACGTCAGGATTTTGCTGTCGTAGTCTGTATCCAGGTCTATAGATTGTCTGGCTGGCCCACTGTTTTTCTGGATACATTAACCCCTCTTTTATTCTACTGAACCAAAAGGTGTGCAACTTATATTTAATGTTGATTATTCCTATACCCCTTCACTTGGTGTTTTTTCCAAAGTTGTTCTTTTAATCATCTCGTTCTTCCCAGGATGCCACAAAAAATTGTAAATTAGAGTTCCCACTTCCTTCATAATATTTTCCGGTATTCCCCGTACACGGCCTACATACCACATACCGCTCAGAACATAAGTATGAATAATCAATTTTTCCCCGTCATTGATAATCGTCTCTCCTTCCACATATTTAGCCTATCCTTGATTTTGCTTATAAAATGTTTTCCCATACTTTATTTGCTTCTAAGCCAAAGGTCAATCCCAGTATTTTTAATGTTGTTTGAAAAATTTCTCTAGGAAGTTTGCGTGGATAATTTCTTTTCCATTTTCCGAGTGGCAGAACAGCAGTTTTTTCTTTATTTATTTTCGATCCCGAGGCCCTCCCAAAAAATTCGCAATCTTCGTAAATAAATTTTAAAGAGTCTGCATTGCCTATGAAATTAATGAGATCATCTGCGAATTGCTTTACCTTTTGTTCTTGGAGATTTGGAAGTTTTATTCCTATAGTGTTGGGGGTTTTCCTAAGCTTTTCGCCAAGTAATTCGATACATAGAACATAGAGTAACATAGATATAGAGCAGCCCTGACGGAAAGATCTCTCTATGGGGATCCTGTCCGTCAGGGCTCCATTCACATTTACCCGACTGTACGGTCCCCTATAAAGAGATGAAACCCACTTAATAAAATATGGTCCCAACCCAAATGACTGTAAAACTTTAATGATAAAATCGCTCTCCAATCTATCAAACGCCTTTTCCTGATCTATACAGACAATTCCGCCCTGTAAATTGTTTTCGTTACAATAATCGACTAGGTCTTGGATAAGGTATAAGTGGTCATTTATTGATCGGCCGGGTACACCACAGGCTTGGTCACTATGAATTAAAACAGACATGACCTTTTTTAATCGATTTTGTTAAGACTTTGCTTAAAATTTTATAATCAATATTTAGTAGACTGATGGGCCTCCAATTTTTTTAATTCCCTCGGATCTCCTTTATTTTTATATATAATGGTGATGATACTGTAATGCCCTGTTGTTTACTAATGTACCAGTATAAGTTGATTATCCTAATTGGATCACTGGGTGTACTATATGATCTATAATCTGTCTACCCTAACTAACTAACTTAACTAGCCTAGCCTAACTAATTGTGCATATTTCTTATCAAATACCTCTATCGGTACTTAATCTACCTTTAATTCTACGTTTCTCCTGGTTTTATATAGTATCTCTTTCATCTTAGGATTTACTTATACCTTATCTAACCTCAAATCCCTTTAGTGTTCACATTATTCTTGTATAGGCTTGCCCATGTGCATAAATCTACGTAAACGTACACTGCACTTCCCAACCGTTATCTCAGTCGCTAAACTACGACTTTTCATCTGCTTTCCAAAGTCATTTATTCATCGTATCTGAACATTTATCTACGTTATTGCAGTGTACTTTGATTCCTTGTCTATTCTAATTTATTCCCGCTCAGTTTTTATGAAAATATCTGTACTCGTAACTGTGATTCTGCTGCTTTTGCACGACCGTTATTCGACCAACTTGTGAATTCATCTTTCCCTGCGCATGTAAACAATCTTATCTCATTATCATAAATTTTAGGCGAAAGTAGTCCAATATAGTTCCACCATTTCACCCCAGTGTTCCGTTTGAAAATACATGAAATATATGTAATTATATCGAGTTATTTCAGGAATGGTGTTTGGTGTCATTAGACGAGAATGTAATCTATATTATATTAGTCTAAGGCGATTTCTGTAATAAACTCAAACTCCTCGGAAACGGCTCGACGACTTTCCTTCGTATTTCACAGTAGGCACGTGTTCACCGTGAAGTTGTGTTTGGCCGCATTCAAATTGCGTGAGGAGCGATAACATCCGCATAAATCGCACTTTTGTTCGCTTTTTTCGACCGAAAACAAGACGACCGTGTCTGACGTCACAGTCGAAACACGTCACCGCCGTTGCCTTGCAGCGTCACGGTAACGCACTGATCCATGCACGACGAATACGCTGACGTCAACAATGCATTTCGCCACACGGCTTTGCGTCATGATCGCGACGTCAGCGCAATGGCAAGTTACGTCGTGGATGGAAACGGGGGGGGGGGGGGACCGAGTAGGCCTACTTCGCAAGTTCCCACACCGGATGCTTGACACGCCTTCCACCTCATGCATGTCATGTCACTATTTGCACAAAGTACACATGTAGCCTAGGCCTATGTCATGTTTAACCACGATCCACAAGATTATGAAAAGGCCTCAAGGAGCTATACACACGCATTTCCCTGTTCCTGGCACTGAAAAGCGTTACACCGGTCATGCCGGTAACTGGTAACAACTGTATGATCGAGTGACCAGTTTTCGGGGTAGAACAGTTTTCGTGGTACTCCCGTTTTTTCCCGTTCATTCACGTTTATTCACGCGCGCGCCCGCGAGACGTAAACATTCCACGGTATTAAATTAATATCTCTATATATTCTATTTTTGATACATAACAAAATAATTTCGGACGCAAAGCGAGTAACGCCGCAATCGGGCGGCAAAGTCTTAGGCCTACATGGCTTAGTACCACGAAAACCGGTCACACCATCATACAACACCGCACGTGACCGAAGGGAGGGTAACGGACCACCGTTATTAACGGGAATGACAATAGGGAGTTTACGCAAAGCATTCGATACGCCAACGCGCCGACAAACCCATTGTTCGCTGCCACGAAAAGACAGAGTACCCAACAAAATGACATACGTTGGCGTTTCGGCGGCTTCATGTCCGATAACTCCACATTCTGGAGCCAGCACGCGCTCCATGACCCGTCATTTGACGGGTATTTTGCTAGTGTATAATATTAAGGAACTGCGAATATCTATAGGTGTGACGTCATCGCCGATCTGATTCTTCCGCTGTGCTATTGTTAGACTGGCACGTGTGTTTGTTGCTTCTACAAAAGCTGAGACGCACAGCGGTTGAATCAGATCATCGAGGGCAACCCATGATCTCACACCTTGCACTTCATGACTTTGCATGTTTTGTAAATGGAATGAGTCAACAATAAATTCGGTAATAATTATTTAATTCATTGTGTGGTTATAAGTTTATTGGTTTTGTTTAGTGTTCAAGAGATCTGTTTTTCCTCCCTTTATTTACTGTCTGTCAGTCACGCTACCCTTTTCCTACTAAATAAACACGACATCCGCTCGGTCGTGACAATACCCTCTTTTTGAGAATCCGATAAGCTTCCTATAAAATAGTTATTGTTTAATGTTTCCGTCAAATCTTTCCCGTATTGTGTCCCAGAAGGTAGATTGCAAATACGCATGCAAATCGCAGTCTTTAACGCGTGTTGCCATTCTGACAGCTGCTGACAATCACCACGTCAAAATGCACAGTGTATAAATTCGTAATAAGCAAGAAGTCAATCTCCAGAATTCACGAATTTTCGACCCCAACCGGGGTCTTTTTCAAGTGGAACTTTACAATCTGAAACTCTAGAAACGACTCGCTTCTAGAGTACACAGAAACGCCCATGCATTTCAATCCCAAATCATTCGATTCCAAGAATCCAGCTGATTGCATTACTTGCACTTGCTACTTCGATTGCTACTCCGATTTCTACTTCGATTTCTACCTCGATTTCTACTTAGATTTCTACTTCTGTTGCTACTGCCGACTTCTACTGCCGCTCCCGTTTACGATTCTCTGAAGAATATGGCTGGTAAGTTGAACTTTTCCTCTCGTACTTTATAGAAAAATGGCCTATTGGTTTGATACTTCTAGGTCACTTAGGGCAATGGTAGATCTTAGTGTACACCTGGTTTTAAATCTATAGGCTAACGAAGGGGTCATGTTTTGCGACTTTGATGTCGGGAGGCCGAATATCGAAAAATGGGCCTAGCTAAATTTCATCTACTCTTGAACCAAATTGGCTATTGACTTGATACTTGTAGGTTACTTAGGGGAATGCTAGACCTCAGTGTACAAGTTTCATAAATCCGCGGTTCCTGATTTTAAATCTATAGGCTAACGAAGGGGGTCATGTTTTGCGACTTTGATGTCGGGAGGCCGAATATCGAAAAATGGGCCTAGCTAAATTTCATCTTACTCTAACCAAATTGGCTATTGACTTGATACTTGTAGGTCACTTAGGGGAATGCTAGATCTCAGTGTAAACCAAGTTTCAGTTATCTGCGGTTCCTGGTTTTAAATCTATTTCACCTAATTTGAAATAGCATCATGCATTTAGATTGTTAGTTATGCACGCGTTAGTGACAAGAACGCTCAGTGTCATTTAACATGCACCACGCGTTAGTGATAAAGTCTGGCAACATCTAACTTTGACCCAATGGAATGCGGAAGTTAGGAAATTGATAGTTGGATTTTCCATGGACCTTTAATCACACGCGGCTATTGAACAGCCAGTGGAGAGCGCGAACAATAGGGAAACGACCACAAATGATCGACAAGCATGATTAAAAACCGCAAAGCTCTCCCACATTACATGACTTCCGCATTCCATTGGGTCGAAGTTAGATGTTGCCAGACTTTAAGAACGTTAAGTGTCAGCTAACATGCACGCGTTAGTGACAAGAATGTTCAGTTAACAGTCACGGAGCAGTGACAAGAACGTTCATTGTCAGATAACATGCACGCGTTAGTGACAAGAACGCTCAGTGTCAGTTAACCTGCACGCGTTAGTGACAAGAACGTTCAGATAACAGTCACGGAGCAGTGACAAGAATAGGGAGTTTTCGCAAAGCCCCCGAAACGCCAACGCGAACGTCTACCCTTTTGTTCGGTGCGGTCTTCGTGGCATCGAACAATGGGTTTGGCGTTCGCGTTGGCGTTTCGGGGGCTTTGCGAAAACTCCCTATTGTTTGGACGGGACGCGAAAAGTTGCGAAACATGTCCTCCTTCAACAAGCTGTCAATTTCACACCTCTCACCCGATCGCTTTGAAATTGACGGTAATCCGAGCTAAAAACGTGCTCTAGGGGTCCTAAAAATATCAGGTAATTATCTTATTCCGTTGCAGAGTGTGGCCAACGTTCATAGCGTGATTTCATCTTACTCTTGAACGAAACGGGCTATTGATTTGATACTTCAAGGTCACTTAGGACAATGCTAGGTCTCAGTGCAGGCCTACACCAATTTGGACATTTGTCGCTAGTTAGCAAACAACTAAAAAAACTTTACCAATTTACTTTCAGCCATGTCGAACGAAACTGGTTTCTGGGCCGAGATGGCGAAGTTGGATGTGGTCAACCCCGAGGCTAAACGAGTGAAGGGAGATGAGGAGAGGAAAGCAGGAGAAAGAGAGCAGGAAATTAAGGTAAGTCCTTTAGTTCCTGTTGTGTGCCTTCGCCGCTGTTCTGTGCCTTCGCCGCCTGTGTTGGTGCCTTCGCCGCCTATTACAACAACTTCGCTAGCGTCTGAATCGTCCGAGGGCGCTGCCACTAAAGTTAGTTCTTGCTTTGAAAACAGTTCAGACAGTCTGACGATTCTCCTCGAGGTGGTATTACTTGGGCACCTAAAAAAGGAAAGAATCCAAAAAAATTAAGGAAGCACAGGCGTCCTGATCCCATTAAGGAAGCGACTTTGCATTTGGCTTCCCCCAGTTTACCTATGACGAAAGGAGAGGAGGAAGTGGGTCAAGCGAGTCCTGACGTCCCTCGCACCTATGCAGACGTTGTTGCGTCGCCTCCGCCATCGCCTAAAGCCTAGTTTATACTTCGACGCACGACCATCGGCGTCCGACGCACGATCAAAATCTGTACGCCGACATAAAGCCTGGCGCACACGAGAGCTTCCTGCTTACGTCAGGTTCATTCGTGGCACTTGCCTTAAGGAGGAAGCTCCCGTGTGCGGTGCGATTCACGACTGATTTTCGTCATTCGTGGCGCTGCAGCCAATATCAAACCAGTTTGATATTTTTTGCCACGCCTGCACGAAGCTTTGAGCCGCACCGCACACGTAAGCTTCCTCCTTAAGGCAAGTGCCACGAATGAACTTTGCCGTAAGCAGGAAGCTTTTGTGTGCGCCAGGCTTAAGCCTTCTTCATTAGGTCGGCGTCCAGATTTTGGTCGTGCGTCGGACGCCGATGGTCGTGCGTCGAAATATAAACTAGGCTTAAGGATAATATATCACGGATATTTTCGCGGGCCACGAAAATCATTGTTTATTTCCATTTTGTTTGTTTATTTCTCGTTTTTCTTTGTCTTATGAGTAATTTGTTGGTGGCGTGCCCCTCTAGAAATTCTTTTGATACTGAAAACATTCAATTTGGTGGGTTGGCATGTCCCAAAAGTCCAAAATAACATAATGTAAACATCAATGTTTACAAACATTGAATGTAAACAATGAAGTCGTGATATATTATCTTTAACGCAGCAAAATTACCGTGCCCTTCATCAGAGTCTGTCACTGGAAAAGAGACTTCAAAAGAGGACACGGATCCTGGTTCTTCTGCAGCGTTAGGTTCTTCTGCGTCTTCAGACATCCCAAAGAACGAAAAAAAGGCCAAAAAATCCAAAGGCAAAAAGGACAAGTGTGTTAAAGTGTCTTCCAAGGAAAGAACGCTGCCGTCCACCTCAACCAAGGCCGACGATGTTAGTGAAGGAGGCAAAAAGAAGAAAAAGAAGGCAAAGAAACAGGTAAAGGATACTGATTGTCCTCAGGCAGAGACTTCGCCTTTGTCGTTCTGCGCGTGCTTGGCTGAAGGTGGTTCAGACCCCATCCCAAAAAAGGGAAAAAAGGCAAAAAATCCAAAAAGGACACGGGTCCTGAAATGGCACTTCAGTGGCATTGTCTGCTACAGACGAGGACGACGTCAAACCACAATAAAAAAGGTAAGGAGGCCGAAGAATCGAGACAGGACAGGGGTCCTGCTTCTTCTGAGGCAGAAACTTCTTCGCCTTTACCTTCCTCCGCTTCACCTCTGAAGAAAGGAGAAAAGGAAATGGGTAATGAGGCATGTCCAGAACAACCTCGCACCTACGCAGAGGCTGTGGCGTCGCCTCCGCAATCTCCTAGCGCAATTACTATAGCGCCATCCTTATCCCTGTCTGTCACTGGACCAACTGCTGAGAAAGAAAAGGATGAAAAATCTAGACAGGACAGGGGTCCTGGTTCTTCTCATGCAGAAACTGCTCCGCCGTCATGCACGGCCAATGGTTCTGACAGACGGAAAAAGGCCAAAAAGGCAAAGCATTCCAAAAAGGACATGGGTCCGGATTTGCCTACGGTCAAAAAAATTATGACGAAACCCTCGTCAGGGGTAGAGGATGAAATCGAACCACCCGCTAAAAAGGGGAAGAAGGCCAAACAGTCAAGACAGGACATAGGTCCTGATTCTTCCATGGCTGTAACTTCTCCTGGATCCTCTTTGCCGAAACCCTCGTCAGAGGTAGAGGATGAAACTGAACCAACCGCTAAAAAGGGGAAGAATGCCAAACAGTCAAGAAAGGACAGGGGTCCTGATTCTTCCATGGCTGTAACTTCTCCTGGATCCGACAAAAATGCATAAAAGAATCCCGAAGAGGACTGTCATTTGCCCACCGTCGAAACACCGTTGCCACCCACCTCATCCGATGTTGACGATGCCAATGCAGCTGCAGCAACGTCGCCTTCAGCGTCCAAGTCTTCCCCTACGAAGAATGAGGAGAATACAACGAATGGCAGTATGGAGATTTCGGACGTCCCCCGCACTTACGATGAGGTTGTAGCGTCGCCTCCACCGTCTCCTACCACATCAATTTCACCACCGTCTCCTACCATGTCGTAGCTGCTAAAAGTTTAAACGTATTTAAGAACAGCTTGGACAGAGACTTGGCTGCTGAGCTGTATGATTTTGAATAACCCCCTTAGATTAATTATACTTGTATATAGTGTACATAGCAGAGACGATGGACATGATCACATCCTACTGGACTATGTGTTAGTACATGTATCACTGCTTGCCAACTCGCTTACACCACACTGAAACACTAAGCTTGCACGCATAGCGGAATCATGACCTCAAAATCAATTGGCACGAACATTATGAAATAAGCTTGCTCCACCCCCACATAGCATGCGCAACGATGAAATGAGCCTGGACGACACACCATACCGGCAACAGGACATTGTCCTCAAGTCCGCAGACATGATGACGATGATGATGTCGATTTCATCACCTCCGTCTTCCGAGGCTGTCACTGAAGAAGGGAAGAAGGCCAACAAATCACGACAGGACAGGGGTCCTGATTCTTGTATGGCTGCAAATTCACCTTCACCGTCCGACGCTGCACCCGAGAAGAAAGGCGAAGAGGTTGCGGCATCTCCCACCCATTCGTCGGTTGTAGAAATATGCGAACCATCCCCGGATTGTCCCACTGAAGTCTCCAAGGCACGGGCAACCAGAAAGCGCAAAGGCAAGAAGATTCAGATGAGTGATGAAGAATCGGTACACAGTGAAGGCTCCGAATATGCCCCATCTGATTCAGGTAGCGATGGTTCCAATTCAAGCGAAGATGACGGCGAAGACTGGATACGGCGTCACAAACGTATCGAATGTCCTCCCGCTGATTTTGGTGAACCCAAAACCTCGGATCGTGTCGAAAAAGGCACAGGGGATACCAAGGCTGCCGCTGCCAAAAAGTCTACATCAACTCGAATGCCATCAGCTCGTGGAACGAGGCGTTTTGGAGACAACGCTGGCGTTGCACGCAGGCGTTCCTCTAAAAGGAACCAATATGAGTGCCCAATAAAAGGTTGTCCGGCAAGGGTGGTCAGCATGAAGGATCACATCTTCAAAAGTGCTGTTCACCAGGACATTACGCTGGAGAATCGCCAAAAGATTCTAAATATATATAGGGAACACATGCAGGAAAGCAGAAACCGTTGCCCCAGCACCACAGATGACGAGGAAGCCACAACACCTTCCAATAAATTAGGGAGGATCATGTACAAATGTTCAATTTGTGGCAAGTCCATTGTCAATTTGAAAAGGCACCTATCAGACGTCCACATGTTGTCAGCAGAGGTGGTTACTGAAGCCCTCAACAACAAAAAAAGTTCCGGCAGGCAGAATCTCAACAGAGAAGAACCCAAACCTGAGCCAACAACGGTACTTGATGACCTGCTGCGAGAATTTGAGACATTCCTCAAAAATTCTATGGATAACGAGAAGACAGCAGTCGAACACGTGTACAGGTTGAAAGTATTGTATTGTATTGTATTTATTTTTCATAAGAATATTTACAATAGAAGTAGGAAAGGGCCGAGGCCGAAGCATTAGTGGCCCTTAAAAGTGAAAGTGATTTGCAATGGTTGAAAGTGATTTGCATTGCTCTCGCAGGTAAGGAGGTGTTCAACATGTCACACCTAAAAAACATTCCAAGCCTTGGAGACAAGGAGGGAATATTTGAGCAATGGGTGTCTTCGGGTCAATACAAGTACACCACAATCAGCAACTTCTGTGTCACACTGAACAAGCTTCTCTTGTGCGCGCAATCCATTACCCACAGGCAGCGCGTTTCAGCAGGTTGGATAACTCCAGATAGGTCATACAAGGATTACCTCATGAGCATTGAATCCTTCCAAAGGAAAATGAAGAAGCGAGGCAATCGAGAATTGGTAAAGTCAGTTGCCAGTACAGACTTTGACACTATACTGGACCACGATGCTATCGCGGAATTCGAAGATAGCGAGATGTGGAGGGCTTGTGTGCGCCAGCTTAAGGAAAAGGAAGAGCTTGGTGGCCGGTGTAGCTCACAGGCAGAATTCATTGACATGAGGAATGTCTTGATCCTATCCATACTTCTGCCAAATTGCAAACGTGCTGNCCCGGCGATAAACATTTATTTCGCCCAAATTCATTGAAATAATATTAATAAAAGATTTTTCTTGAACGTTTTAGTGTATATAAAACGTCGGCGAACCCGTAATTTGATGATTCAAAGATGCTGGAAATCACACTGAGATCAGTTTCAAGAATCCCGCGAGCAATGAATGAAATTGGGGAGCTATCGCGGGTCGCGATAGCTGAACGAGATTTCATTTTCAACTCTCGCGACTACATCGCTTTAAGGAAAAGGAAGAGCTTGGTGGCCGGTGTAGCTCACAGGCAGAATTCATTGACATGAGGAATGTCTTGATCCTATCCATACTTCTGCCAAATTGCAAACGTGCTGGGGAGGTGGCTAACATGACTGTCAACGAGAGTTCGACCGTGGGACATGGTCCGATGACGGCGAATGTTATGGTGTTCGAATTATCGAACACAAAAGTGACATGTCGAAAACTTGCCCCATAGTGTTCTCGAAGACACAGCACAAAGCAATGGAGCGCTACATCAAGTACGTGCGTCCATTTTCTCAGCAACTCGGCAAGGAAGGAGCTAAGACAATTTTCCGTTCCAGTCGCTCACCCAATGCAATCACTGCATCTGACGTCAATACAATCATACAGCTTGTATGGATAAACTATCAGAAATCCAGGGGGTTCCTGAAACGGACATTAGGCCGTTAAGAACAACTGACCTCAGAAAAGGCTCCATCACACAGATGCGAAAGTCAGGTGCAACGAGGGAGGAGCAGCTGGCCATGGCGAGTGCGCTCGGTCACAACATACAGACAGCAGACAAGTTCTACGATAAGTCAGGGGCGTTGCATCACATGCAAAACACGCAGAAAATGATAAGAGCAAAGTGGGCGGAGAGAAAGACGAAACGAACAGAAGTTGCCAGCGGTGACGATGATGATTCGGACAGTGGTGAAAGCGCATCCAAAGTGAGAAGATTGGAACCCCCAAGTGAAGACGCAATCCCCCCAACTCCACCGAGAACGCAGTCTCCACAACCCAGCACAAGCGCAGGCCATGTGGACTCGCATCCTCCGCAGCAAAGCACTCCACCGAGAACCAGTGTGGTGATTCAAACTGAAAATTATTTTATTCGTACGCGAAGTCGTTGATGCATAACTAATGGTGCTTGTCGCATTCGCAGTTCATCTGGTAAATGGAAGGGGTGACGGGTGATTACGTAATAAGCTGTCACCCCTTCTATTTGCCTAAACAACTGCCAAAATAGTCAACACCATTAGTTATGCATGAGTAAAATCGCGTACGAATAAAATAATTTTCAGTTTGAATCACCACACTGAGAACGCAGTCTCCACAACCCAGCACAAGCGCAGGCCATGTGGACTCGCATCCTCCGCAGCAAAGGACAAGTGTTGCCAAACCCAGGTCACTGAAGGCCATCATGGACAAGGGCAGAAATAAGGGAAAAAGCATACTTACACAAGAGGACGAGGCCAACCTCTTCGAGGTCGCCAGTGAGTATATGGATCAAGTCATCAAAGGCAAGCCATTTTCCCAAGTTTCAGTTATCTGCGGTTCCTGGTTTTAAATCTATAGGCTAACTAAGGGGGTCATGTTTTGCGACTTTGATGTCAGGAGGCCGAATATCGAAAAATGGGCCTAGCTAGATTTCATCTTATACTCTTCAACCAAATTGGCTATTGGCTTGATACTCCTGGGTCACCTAGGGCAATGCTAGATCTCAGTGTTGAGTACCTTCGGGGTACTCGTTTTGTCCGTGAGATGAGTAGAAAGGTACTCATATTGAGTAGAAAGATACTCATAGCTAGTAGAAAGATACTCATAGCGAGTAAGGAAGTCCAAATGCAGCTCCTTGGCCCGCTGAGTACCCGATTAGTACCTTTCTACTCATCTCACGGACAAAATGACTGATGAGTAGTCCAAAGTACTCAACACGAGCCGGAATTTTTTTCAGTGTACATCAAGTTTCAGTTATCTGCGGTTCCTGGTTTTAAATCTACATGTATAGGCTAACGAATGACCTCCCGCCCTGGTTAACTGACCAAGTAACACAGGGTTCTCGGACATTCTTGTCACTAGTGGGTGAGAGTGCAGGTGAGTTAACGGGTTAACTGACCAAGTAACACAGGGTTCTCGGACATTCTTGTCACTAGTGGGTGAGAGTGCAGGTGAGTTAACGGGTTAACTGACAAAGTAACACAGGGTTCTCGGACATTTGTGTCACTAGTGCGTGAGAGTGCCAGTTAGTTAACGGGTTAACTGACAAAGTAACACAGGGTTCTTGGACATTCTTGTCACTAGTGCGTGAGAATACCAGTTAGTTAACGCCTAGTAAGTTAACACGAAAAAACGACCTTTCTGAACTACCAAGGATTTTTTGGTCCTGGTTTCGTCAAAATCTGTCGAGTGGTTGCTGAGATATTTGAGATCAAATTTTTGATAATTTGAGATTTTCGTGATTTTTTACCGAATTTTGGTGTCAGTAGATAGAGTTGACCTCAAATCATAAAATTATGAAATTTTGGATGATTTGCATAATATGATAAGAATTTTCGGATATTTTTTTCAAAATATCAATATTTTGATGTTGCAATACATGTATTTGAGCCCAGTTAACCCCAAAAAAAGTTTCAAAATGAGGTAAACCTATAATCTGATGCTAGCTTCATTTTTATGGTAGTTCTGACTGAATGGAAGTTTCTTAGGATTTTTTGTCCTGGTTTCGTCAAAATCTGTCGAGTGGTTGCTGAGATATTTGAGATTATCAAATTTTTGATAATTTGAGATTTTCACGATTTTTTACCAAATTTAGGTGTCAGTAGATAGAGTTGACCTCAAATCATAAAATTATGAAATTTTGGATGGCATGAAAATTTCCGAAATCTCAAAATATCACTATTTTGATAATCTCAAATATCTCAGCAACCACTCGACAGATTTTGATGAAACTAGGGCCAAAATCCTTAGAAGCTTCCATTCTACTATAAAAAATTAAAATGCAGTTACAAAATAAAAGATGTTGATTTTCTGATAAGCCAGTACATAATTTTGATATTTCGAAATTTCCACAATATTCTCCATATTACCTTTACTTTCAGCCATGTCGAACGAAACTGGTTTCTGGGGCAAGTTGGATGTGGTCAACCCTGGGGCTTCACGAGTAACGGGAAGGAGAGGAAAGAAGAAGAAAGACCGCAGGAAAATAAGGTGAGTTCTTTTAACTCGGCATCATGGTATGACGTTAGTTCTTCCTCATCCTTGGAAGGTTCCCCTAAATCTTTTCTTTCTTGGGGCGATTTATAGAAAAGGGCAGCTAAAAAGAAAGGATACCAAAAAATCCAAAAAGCAGGGGTCCTGGTTCTTCTGCGGCAGCATCTTCTAATTTAGCTTCCTCCACTTCACATCCGAAGAAAGGAGAGAAGGAAACGGGCAATGAGAAAGACGGAACGCAGGCGAGTATGGATGTGCCTCGCACATACGCGGAGGTAGTGAGCTCGCCTCCGCCATCTCCTGATTCTTCTGTGGCAGCATCTTCCTCCGCTTCGCATCCGAAGGAAGGAGAGAAGGAAACGGTCAATCAGGAAGATAGAAAGCAGGCGAGTATGGATGTCCCTTGCACATATGCGGAGGTAGTGGCATCGCCTCCGCCATGTCCTATCACAGCTAATTTACCCTCCCCCCTCATCCACTGAACCAATGAAAAAGAAGAAGTCCAAAAAATCAAAACAGGACAGGGCTCCTGATTCTTCTCCTGCTACAACTTCGCCGTTACCGTCGTCCTCGTGCGTGGCCGCTGCCTCCGACATCCCCAAAAAGTCGAAAAAGACCGCTGCCAAAAAGTCGAAAAAGGCAAAAAAATCCAAAAAGGACAGCAATGCTCCATTGTCTTCCGTTGAAATAAAGTTGCCGTCCATCTCACCCGAGGCCGACGATGTCAGTGAACAACCAAAGAAAAAAAGAAGTCCAGGGCTCCTGATGCTTCCCCGTCCGTCTCACCCGAAGCCGACGATGTCATTGAACAACCAACGACAAAAAGGAAGAAGTCCAAGGGTCCTGATTCTTCTCCGGCATCCCCACCCAGTAAAATAGGAAAGAAGGCCAAAAAGTCAAAGAAACACAAAAAGGATAGGAATACTAAATTGCCATCCGTCGAACCGACTTTGCCGCTACCCTCATCCGTAGCCGACGATGTGACTGAGACCGAAGCAACTTCTCCTTTAGCGTCCTCGATTTCTGACATCCATCGCTCGTATGCGAAGGTTGTGGCGTCAAGTTCGGCTACGATTTCGCCTTCAGCGTCCTCCTCATGCGTGGCCACTGGATCAAGACAGGACAGGGGTCCTGAAACTTGCCCGGCAGCAAATGAGGATGTCACTGCAACTTCGCCTTCAGCGTCCTCCTCATGCGTGGCCACTGGATCAAGACAGGACAGGGGTCCTGAATCTTGTCCGGCTGCAAATGAGGATGCCACTGCAACTTCGCCTTCAGCGTCCTCCTCATGCCTGGCCACTGGATCAAGACAGGACAGGGGTCCTGAACCTTGTCCGGCTGCAAATGAGGATGTCACTGGACAATCCATGGCCGACGATGTAACATCACCCGACATCATTGACGTCAGTCGCACATATGAATGCCCATTAGAAGGATGTCCAGCAATAGTGGTCAACATGGAACTTCACCTCATAAAAAGTGGAATTCACGATGACATTACCCTGGAGAACCGTCAAAAGATCCTAGATGTACATAGGGCTTGGCCTGATGAAAGTTCCCAGACATCCCCGGAAGTTTTCCCTACAGTTGATGTTTCCAGGGTTTCCCCTAGAGTTTCCCGGCCACATGCGACAAGAAAATGCAAAGGTAAGAAGATTTCGATGAGTGATGAAGAATCGGAGTGAAGGTTCCCCATATGCCCCATCGCATTCAACTTACGATGGTTCCACTTCTCGTGAAGACTCACCACGTTCCAATGCCATCAACTCACCGAACAAGGCGTTTTGGAGAGAATGCTGGTGTTGCGCACAAGCGTTCATCTAAACGCAACCAATATGAATGCCCAGTAGAAGGTTATCCGGCAAGAGTGGTCAGCATGAAAGATCACCTCTTAAAAAGTGGGGTTCACAAGGAAATTACCCTGGAGAACTGTCAAAAAATCCTAAATGAATATAAGGATCACATGCAGGTAAACAAAACCCGTCGTCCCACTGGCGATAACAAGCCAACAAATGGCAATAAAATCGGCCGGATCTTGTACAAGTGCACAGTTTGCGGAAACTCCATGGTGAATTTGAAAAGGCACCTCTCAGAGGTTCAAAAGTTGTCAAAGGAGGAGGTTGCTTATGCTGTAAACTGTAAACAAGCTGCCGGCAGACGAAATGTTGTCATAGATGAAGACAAGACCAAGCCAACAACAGTACTCGAAGACATGTTAAATGAATTTGAGATATACCTCAATAATTCTATGGACAATGAGAAAACTGCACTTGAACATGTCTACAGGTTGCGAGTGATTTGCCTTGCTCTGGCGGGTAAGGAAGTTTTCAACATGTCGCACCTAAAAAACATCCCTAACCTTGGAGACAAGGAAGGAATATTTGAGAAATGGGTGTCCTCAGGGCATTACAGGTACACGACTGTCGGAGATTTGAATCGAATTCTATTTTTTGTGGTAATACATAGTTTTCAACAGTGCAATGGCCGTTCTGGTCATTGCTCTCAAGTTTGCGGTTTTCCTTGCGCCAGTACACCTCGTTACCATCAGGCACATGATGGTCACGCGGTGTGCTGTCACGCGGTCTTTTATTCTTGAATTCCAAGAAATCGCCTCCTTAAGGTCCTATAAAGCCTGTGGGCGCTCCGCGCATTGGTACTCCCTGTCTTGCCTCAGTCGTGAGAGCGCCGCCCGTACTAATGCACGGAATGTCCACAGTCGGTAAGTTTTTTTAGCTTCTATTTTGTTAAACCATATTTCCCAGGTTTTTATAGTATAGTTCAATTTATTCTAGTGTTTCTGTCCTGTTTCCTGCTTGTTACATATTTCTTAATCTAAAATATTGTTATTATTGTTATTTCAGTTGATCACTCATTCACTGTACACGCAGTGTCATCTTGAATAAACTTGGAAACCTGAATCCGTCGTTCTTGAATCTCTGAAGCAGTGCGTCCAACTCGTGGACAACGACACTCAGCAACTTCTGTGTTACGCTCAACAAGCTTGTCTTGTGCGCGCAGTCCCTTCAGCATAGGCAGCGAGTTTCACTAGGTTGGATTACACCAGATAGGTCGTACCGCGATTACCTCTCAAGCATCGAATCCTTCCAAAGGAAAATTAATGAAATGGTCCATGGACCATGTGCTCACTGGGTTGGACATAATAGTCTAATGACAGAGGGAGGTATAGTCTGACTCAACCTAGAGGTAACATGAAAGGAATTTGAGTTATGCGAGTTACGGGAAATGTGACATGAACTGTGGTTTCTTAATAGACCCAAATAACCCAAGTGGAAAGGGTCTCTAATAGCCATTGAATGCAGAGTGTTCTAAACCACAAGGCCTTGCATTTCACTTGTGGTCAATGAATGGTCTATTTCGCATTCCAAACATTCCTTTCATGTTACCTCTAGGTTGAGTCAGACTATAC
>NMRB01000185.1:231032-258270 GCA_002633025.1 Notospermus geniculatus | reverse complement strand
CATTGTCCAGAATCAGACACAATATAATTGCATCTTGCACGTCCCGGTACGTATCACAGTCAACTTTGTTGCTGGTGCCATCCTCGAATTCATTCATGATATCTGTTGTCCTTTTCCAAATTATACTCTTCGGAAAATGTTCCCAAGCTTGCAAGTCTATGAGCACCTCGCCGGCCTCGGACGCCTTCTGAACACCCTCTTCCACCTTCTTCGAACGGATTCCCCTGGCGAGTTCCTTGGCATACTCGATGTACTCAGCGATCTTGATTTCACCGTCAGCCCAGCCAACTCGAACTTCTTTGACTTGCACAGCAAACGACAAAAACTTCTGCAAGGCGGACACGGTGTTCGTGATTGTTCCAGCCGTATATTCCTTGGTAACTAACCGTCTGTTCAAGATACCGTCAGGTTTCGCTCCAATTTTCATTAGTCTGGTTAGTGTGCTCATTTCAAACTCGCCCTCCTTCTCGAGAGCCATCTTCACAAACAGCTTGCAGACCATTTGGAGTATGGGGCGAGCTTGTTCCTCACTTTTGTTGCCCCCAGCGAAGTCCAAAAGATGATTGTAAAACCTTTCCATGAGTGCGTCCAATACACTCTTCTCCTCCTCTCCTTCAAATGGTATGATTTGCGGCTTCGGGGCCCGCAAAATACATCTGTGTGCTCCGCACTACCAGGGAGACAGCCGTGCGTCTTGAGATGGTTTGCAAGAACAGTTACCTATTTCCGACAAATGGGGCATTCATGTCGTTTATGCTGCCTTTTGTTCTGTTTTGCTCTCGCTTCATGTTTAGCCCGTTGGCACTCGGCTGCGTCACGACCACCCATTTCTTGGGCTCCTCCAAGGGTATCCATGTGCACGTTGCTGTGCAGTAGATGCTCCTTAACCCAAGTCACCTTGGGCGAACATCCAGGAACAGGACATATAAACTGATGCCGTTCTTTGACTTTTTTGATCCCGACACGATGGATTCTGAGCTTTGGTGAGCTACCTGTCGACGGCGAACAGTTGCGTGTGACAACTCTGCAGTTCCAGGTTCCTTACTGTGTAAACTGAGCTTGGCCTTTTTACCTCGGGCGACTTGCTGGGGTTTCTATTGGGAACATCCCTATTTTCTCCATGTGGGGACAGGTCTGGAGAACAGCTTGCTTCGCTGGAGGAAACAGGAGTGCTGCAGTGCAGTTGAGCACCCATTGGGAAGTCTGGCAAAGATAAATGACTGGACGGTATGCCTTCATGTACCACTAGGGCTCTAGGCTTCTTTCTTCCCCTTCCCTTTTCTTTCTGGGCTGCATTCAGCTGCATCGTCGGCCGTTCCACGGGACGGCTTCTCAGTCGGGCCCTCTGGCAGTTTAGGAGGACTGGCCGTTCTGCCTTCTCATCCTGCTATGCTTCTTATCCCTTAGGCTTTACTTTTCTTTCTACTTTTCCTTCTGGGCTGTTTCAATTGCATTCAGCTGCATCATCGGCCGTTCTACGGGACGGCTTCTCGGTCGGGTCCTCTGGCAGTAATGGAGGACCGACCGTTCTGCCTTCTCCTCCTGCTTCTCCGCCTCAAGCACAAAAAGGCTAAAGATGAAGCCGGGGCAAAAGAGAGTAAAAGGCCGCATAAACGGCAGGAATGCCCAATCTGAGTGGGTGACCGTGCTTGCAAGTCATCTGAAGACGCACGGATGTCAACCCGGTATGGCTGAACACACACGGTATATGATGCGGGCCCAAAAGCCTCAAGTAAGGCCAGCGGAGATAGAACTGGAAAAGTCTGCACTGGATAAACTGATGCAGAGGTTCTATACCCATCTTATGGACTTCGCTGGGGGCAACAAAAGTGACGGGCAGGCCCAGGCGGTATTCTCAACAAATGTCCTTTTTGTCCTTTGCTCTGCAAGTCAAGGAAGTTAGAGTCGACTGGACTGATGGTGAAATAGAGATGGCACAGTACATCGAGTACGTTAAGGAACTTTGCAGGGAATATACGGTCCAAAAAGGTCGAGGTAGTGTTCAGAAGGTCTCCGAGGAGGGTGAGGTCTTGATAGACTTGAAAGCTTGGGAACATTTTCCCAATAGTGACATTTGGAAAAGGACGATGGATATCCTCAACGAAAATGAGGCTGGCACCCCCTCCGACGTCAACAGTGATACATACAGGGAGGTGCAAGATGCAATTATATTGCGTTTGATGCTTGACAACGCGAAACGTGCGAGTGAAATAGCAAACCTCACCGTAAACGAGCTCCGTAATGCCACCTTGGAGGAGTTTGCAGATGGAAGTTCTAGCTTCGTTGTCAATGTGTCTCAGCACAAAAAAGAGTGTTCAGCTGCCCCATCAATTTTCTCGTAGACGTCAAGAGGGCAACCGAGCTGATCATAATACGTGAATTCTTTAGGATCCGAATTGGTATCTGAAGGGTTAGACGATGTTTTAGCATGTTTGTGTAATATTGGTGTCAGCGGTGAACTTTCAGTATGGGTCTTTCGCAACTGAACGGTTTGCTGAACATTTACTTTTACGTCATCATTTTGTGAGCAGTTGTTACGTGTGCACAGACACTAGATGAAGGCCTATACACTAGCCGGCCACAATTCACGGGTAACAAGCGCGGTACGCGTGAGGCGAGTGCGGTTTGTAAGATACCCCGGTTAATGATCACTTGCAATTACGTCACACACAATACAAGCGCAGTAGGGCCCACGGTGAACTCGTATGACTCGAGCACAGTCAAAACATTACATCACCTTGCCTAAGAAATATCCGTAAACACCTATAGGTCTTCACGGATAGTTCTTAGGCTTAGGCAATAGCCGTGTCTCTCTGCGAAACCTCTAAAACCAAACCGTTTCACCGGTTACGGTTACGTATAACTAAATGTAGTCGGTTGCCTAAACGTGCAGGTGCGAAAGCTCTCTAACACCGCTGTGTTGGGCGACTGCGGCAGATTTAGAATGGTCTGCAAGACGAAGGTTAAAGGTATAAAGTACTGGTTGAGATTATTAAGGTTGCCAACTACTAGGTATGCTAGAATTGCCTATGACCGTCAACTGCAAGATTTAGCGTTTGGTAAAAAGAACTGGGCCTCTTGTATCAGGTCCACTTTATGTACTTTGGGTTTCCAGGTTGTTTGGTTAAGTCAAGGTGTAGGTAACGAGCGGGTTTTTATTTCGGAATTTTCCCAAAGATTAAGGGTAATCGATCGCCAGACATGGTTTGAGAGATTAAAGCTGAACTTAATAGATATAAACCCCAAGCGGCAGAGGTAGAAATTACGAACAGCCACAAGGCACTTCCAAACTACCTCTGAAAAGCGATACACCCTCTCGGACGGTCACAGTTGGTTTCACTTGCCACCACGCTCTTGAACAGCAAAGACCTCAGCACAGCTGCCAAATGGGAAAAAACGAAAAATAATCTGTGATGGCACCGCGGTGTGATGGCACCGCGATTCGAACCCACAACCCTCTGATCGATTCGCCAACCTCCTTCTGTACGCGCCACGAAGACTGCTTGCATTTCACGACGCCGATCTACAATAAAGGCGCTGTGATTTTGAAGATCTCCATGAGGCAATAAAGCGTTCGGAATTGTCGTCATGCAAGCAAGCAGTCTTAACAAACAGGAAAACAGGACAGAAAGACTAGAATAAATTGAACTATACTATAAAAACCCGGGAAATATGGTTTAACAAATTAGAAGCTAAAAAACGTACCGACTGTGGACATTCCGAGCATTAGTACGGGCGGCACTCTCACGACTGAGGCAAGACAGGGAGTACCAATGCGCGGAGCGCCCACAGGCTTTATAGGACCTTAAAGCTGAACTGCATGAACAAAAACCACAGCGCCGCAGTATGGTGGTCCACAGAAGTGCAAACGCCCGTCCAAGTACCTCCAAAACATGTCGTCATCTTGTAATGTTTGTGAGTATGTATCATCTGTAGTTTTTTCTTTGTAAAGGGCCAATGGCCTGTAGCATTACTGAATAAATTAAAATTAAATACATTTCCTTCGTCCAAGGGTTCGTCCCAGGGATGAAGAGGTATTCTTGTCGTGGATGTCAGAAAAAAGCCTCGCCAGTGGGGATGTCAGTCACTCCATCAAAAGAGTGTGGGAATGACTTCGTATATGGTGGTGGGACAGAGAAGAATACCAATGACAAGCCAGCAGATAAGAAAGAAACAGCAGAAGGTTTGCCGGAGGATCTTCTTGCCGTGGTGAGGCAGCCACGGAAAAAGTCTTCAAAGAAGAAACAGTTTCCATGTCCTGTTGAAAACTCCCAGGCTGTGATAACAGACCTTAGAACGCATTTAAAAACATCAATGCACAAAACCCTGACGGACCAGGAGAGGACAGAGCTTCTGGAAAAGAAGAAAAGGATGATTCAAGAAGAAAAAGGAGCAGATGCGCCAAAGGGCAAGAAGAGGAAGCGTCCATTGCGGCGGTGCACCGTCTGTCGCATTAACGTTATTGACATATGGCGCCATATGAGAATCGTTCACAAAACATGGTCGAAAGCACAACAACGTGAGGCCATTTCGTAGTCTGCATTGGTGCAAAAAGAGGAGGACAAGGACGAGGAAGCAGCCTCATCACTGGAGGATAAAATCTGCAATATTTTCCACAAGTATTCGCTGCTTGTAAACAAGAAGTCCCGAAATGCGGAAGGAGTATTCACTGCCGACAACAAGGTTACCAAAGATCAAGTTGGCAACGTGAGGCGAATACTTACAGGATTGCGCGAGGAGGGACAACCTTTTCAATGGGCAGATTTGAAAAAAATCATCAAATTGGACAACGAAGATGATGGCCTTTTCTGCAAATGGCAGAAAGAACGTGGCCTTACTGCCGGCTCACTCGCCAATTATGTTGCCAGTTTAAGAAAACTCATGAAATGTGCGGAGGACCCAGCCTTCAAGAGCCATCTACAGAATGTTGAGTGGGTAGTGACCGAAAATAATGTCACACCAAACACATTTACCATGAAGGAATACCATGCGGTGATTGCGCGCCTTACCACCCAATACCGTAAAAGGGGCAGGGCAGAAAACACAGAGAAGGTTGTGAAAGAAATGGGGGAGCTGAGGAAAGACGACAGTATAAAGGACCTCTTACAATATTGGGAGATGTTCAACCGTTCACCACAGTGGGAAAAGGCAAAACAGGATATAAGTGCATATGCAGCCGGAATTGCCTTCGTAGCCAACCGCAAGGACTTCACAGCAAGCAGGGATATGCTAATGCTCAACCTGCTTCTGACGAATTTCAAAAGGTCGGGTGACTTGGCAAATTTGACCCGAACTGATTACCAAAACGGACACTGGATCACGGAAAGCAACAAGAAATTCTACTGCATGACTGTGACTGAGCACAAAGTATCGGCAACGAAAGCATGCCCATTGTGCTTAACGGCAGAACAAAAGGCAGTGATGGACAATTTCCTCAAAGGGTGCTGGGGTTACAATGAATGTGCCGCCGGAGAACACACCGTTTCCAGCCAGGACAGGATTTTCCACTCGGACCGAAATATGAATTCGTTGACATCACAGCTGGTTTGCAGTGGCGTTCAGAAAGCCGGGGATTCATACTGCCAGGCAAATGGCCTGGAGAAAGGGCAGTATCCCATACAACAACCCTTCGCGAGGATGCCGCAACGACAAGGGAGGAGGAGTTAAGGATGGCTGTCGCCCTTGCTCATAATATCAGCACAGCTGACACATACTATGACAAGAGTGGCGCGGAAAGGAAAATGGCATCTGCCTCAGACCGTTTTGGGGACGTGCTGAAGAGACGGGTTGCTGCACCTGATGAGGACGCAGCCTCTAGTGAGGAGCACATCAAAAATGATGAACTGTTATCATTCAGATTGGCACATCAACTCAATAGGTGCCCAAATGATCAGCTAGTAGCATTAAGATTAGCCCATCAGCTAAATCAGTGCCGCGATGACAACCACACAGACAGTGAGGCATCTGAGGTCCCACCAATACCTCAGGAAACAATACGACGGCTGTTATTCAGAAAGCCTCAACGAACATCATCTCCCCAGCCGAGCACATCCGCAGCCAAGGATGACCACCCTCCACCTCCAAGTTCTAATAATCCCGTGCCAACTATGAGAAGAATGCATCACAGATCTTCCTTGATAGTGCATATTACAAGGTGGCTAATGCGGGGGATACTGGGATGATGTCAAAGGAAAATGAGAGATTGCTGTTTGAATGCCTGGAAGAGTATCTAAAGAGTTGCGTGTTGGAGGGAAAATCAACTAGCATTCCCGCAATTAGGAACATAATCCAGCGATCCGAACAGAAATACCACTTCCTATTAAAGGAAATAAAGTCAGTTAGAGACAAATGCCGCCACCGCGTGCGGCATTTGAAACAGCGGCTGGCTCAAGTCCACATATCAATTAATCGGACCTACACCATCATGATGATGATGCTGTGGATACGACGATATTTCAAGAAATAAGTTGCCTAACCTAGTGGTGATGAGGTTATTTTCTGTTATTATGTTGAGACGATGTTACTTCATTAAAACAGTTGCATATCTTAGTGCTGATGATGAAGTTATCCTTGTGGGTGATGAGGATGTTGATGGGAGGAGGTTTCATGAAATCACATGAAATCAGCAGTTCGATCTGTTCAAGAACTTTGTAATTTTCCATTTTAGCACTTTTTTCGCCAAAGGAGCTTCGTAATTTTCCGTTCATTTTCTTGAAACCATAAAAATTAGAATAAATAAACGAGTCCAGAGATTAGAATGCTTGTTATTCTGTTGAGAGGTCCCAAACGCATGTACACAGTAGCATGCTTGTTATTCTGTTGAGAGGTCACAAACGCATGCATGGAAATTCGAATGTCTGTTATTCGGTTCGGGAGGTCAGCAGAGCATGTCATGCCCGTTATTCTGTTGAGAGGCCCAAGAGCATGTGGGCCAGGTTCGAATACATGCTATTCGGCTCGGGAGGTCCGCAGAGCATGTGTTGTTATTCTGCAGGAGGTCCCCAATGCATGTTTCGAACGTCCGCCACCCGGCGAACGAGAGGTCACCCGAATCTGTGAATAACTGCTATTCAATGCAGCATGTCGAACGTGCGCTGCTATTCGTTGGGGAGGTCACGAGTGCATGCAGGTTCGGCATGCTGTCATTCGTCAAGGAGGCCTATTCTGCAGTTTTTGTCACCCGAGAATGTACGACCTTATTCTGTGAAGAGGCCAGATTGTTATTCTGTGAAGTAGGCCAGGAGAGAATTCCACAAATCTGTGTTATTCTGTGAGAGGCCTGCTATTCTGCCCGAGAGATTCTGTTATTCTGTTTAAGAGGTCCCTGTTATTCTGAAAGGTGACTGTTATTCTGTCGAAGAGGTCCTGTTATTCTGCAATTCGAGTCCCCACAGACCTTACTGGACAAACTGATGCAGAGGTTCTATACCCATCTTATGGACTTCGCTGGGGGCAACAAAAGTGACGGGCAGGCCCACCCTATAGTTCAAATGGTGCAGAAGCTATTTGTGAAGATGGCCCTAGAGGAAGAATGTGAATTCGAAATGAAAACCCTCACCAGATTAATGAGAATCGGAGCCAAACCAGACGGTATTCTCAACAAATGGCTGTTGAGGAAGGAGTAGACTGCAGGAACACTCACGAACACTGTTTCTGCACTGCAGAAGTTTTGTCCTTTGCTCTGCAAGTCAAGGAAGTCAACTGGACTGATGGTGAAATAGAGATGGCACAGTACATCGAGTACGTTAAGGAACTTTGCAGGAGAATACGCTCAAGGAAGTTGTTCAGACGGCCTCAGAGGAGGGTGAGGTCTTGGTAGACTTGGAAGCATGGGGACATATTCCCAATAGTGACATTTGGAAAAGGACGATTGATATCCTCAACGAATTTGAGGCTGGCACCCGCACCGACGTCGACAGTGATGCATACAGGGACGTGCGGCAATGATATTGCGTCCGATTCTCGACAATGCGAAACGTGCGAGTGAAATAGCAAACTTCACCGTAAACGCCACATTGGAGGAGCTTGCAGATGGAAGTTCTAGCTTTGTTGCTAATGTGTCTCAGCACAAGAACAAATGAAATGGTCCATGGACCATGTGCTCACCCGTTTGAACATAATAGTGTAATGACAGAGAGAGGTGTATGTCAGTTATGAGCAATCTGGGCCAAGTTGTAGGACTTCAGTGATTTGGGGGTTATGGTACCAGGTGGCCATATTGGATGTCCGATCGGGCCAAAACGTCACATGCACATATTCATAAAGGTCATCTAGAGGGAGCCACATAGCACATTTGAGCGCTCTGTGTCAAGTCGTTCCTGAGTTACAGCTCATTTGATGATTTTCGGGTTACGCCACCTGGCGGCCATATTGGAAGTTTAATCAGGCCGAAATTTCACGTGCATGTAAAGGTCACCAAGAGGGAGGTACATATTTGTTACTTTTATCGAACTTAGACCTCTGTGACCTTGAAAAGTAGGTCAAATCAAAAACCCGTACCATATGTTATGTATCCTAATTAGATACACATATGATAACGGATGACGACGACTGACGACGACGACGACGACGGACGCTGACCGACGACAAAAGCTCACGGGTGAGCTAAAAACTATTCAGCAGCCCCATCAATTTTCTCGTAAACGTCAAGAGGGCAGTCAGGCTATTCATTCAGTTCTTTCGTCCAAGTGTTCGACCCAGGGATGGAGGTCCGGTAAAAGCCTTGCACGTGCTGATGTCAATCATTCCATCAAAAGAGTTTGGGCCACCCTTGGCTAAGAGATGCACCGTGAGATCGGGAAAATTGCCACCACTCTCGTTAGGAAGTCGAGTGTTGGCATTATAAGGCGAGCGGCTGTTACTGTTGAAGAAGAACAGATGTTGGCGAGAGGAATGGGACAATAGTGAGGTTTCGCAAGCGCCCGGTTAGGCCATACGGCGACGTTTATCTACTGTTTGGGTACACCCACACAATAGATAACTGTCGTCGTATGGCCTAACCGGGCGCTTGCGAAACCTCCCTATTCTCATCAAACAGCAGCTCGTGTCAACGATACGACAGGAGCGAGGCTGAAAGCCCAGCCTACAGCTAGAAGAGCTTAAAGGAATACTCCACTCATTGTGTAAAATTTTGAATTTTTGAAATATCATTAATACATTCAAATACATTGATATCTGCAACATGTCAGATTTTTTAAAAATCAGCAAACTCATCATTTTAAGTATTTTAATTGAATCCCAAGGGGGCCATTGCACAGCATACATGATGTCATGTGTGCTCAATGCATATTTATGAAGGAACAACCAATAGGCCTAGGCAGTCACAGTATTAGCTTATTCACTACAAAGGTCATATCAGCCTATTGACACTAGTGACATAACAATTCATGGCATTAGTCTCTATGGATTGATAAAAATTCAAAAGCTTACAATGAGTGGAGTCTCCCTTTAAGGAAACGTGCTTCGGCTGCCTTCAGATGTAGTGAGCGTTGACAGCCCCGCTTTGGTAAGCAGTTTGCCCACAAATACTGATGTTCGGGAGAGTCAAACATCGACCATCACAAATCCAGGGTCGGCAGCAGCGTTGAAAAAGAAATGGCCGAGGTCACTAACTGAACAGGAATTTAATGATCTGTTCGATTACTGCAATGCTCTCATCATTGAAAAGGTATATAGTGGTGAGCAGGTGTCCTACAGGGAAATCGAAATTGCAACATTGAAAGTGTGGACTGGTGGCCGGTGTGCCCATCTTCTGTAAAAGTTCAGGTTGCTTACTGGCGGATAAGGTTCACTATAGGGTCGCCTGTCTCCGAAAGGAACAAGGGATGGAGGCCAAACCGAGGAAGATGTTTAAGGCGGCGCAG
This sequence comes from Notospermus geniculatus, assembly GCA_002633025.1. Taxonomy (NCBI): domain Eukaryota; kingdom Metazoa; phylum Nemertea; class Pilidiophora; order Heteronemertea; family Lineidae; genus Notospermus; species Notospermus geniculatus. The sequence goes on along the minus strand of NMRB01000185.1, from coordinate 248,407 downwards.
GAGATGCCGGCATCGAGCAAGGATGGCACAAAGTAACTGAGGCATTCCTTTGTTACCTCCCAAGAAGCGAGATGGAGTACACTAAACTGACATACATCTACTGGTATTATTGAAAAACAGGACAACTATGCAATTTGTCGGAGTACACTAAACTGACATACATCTACTGGTATTATTGAAAAACAGGACAACTATGCAATTTGTCGGGTAAGACGAGCAAATACGTCAGATAAGAAGAGCAATTTGTCGGATAAGATGAGCAGTATGTCGGATAAGAGTGAGAGCTTGATTATTGAACACAGGACAATGCACAACTTGTCGGATAAGACGACCAATCTGTCGGATAAGATAAGCAAGTTGTCGGATATGAATTGCATCATGTTGTACAGGAACTTAACGAGGTAAAGTGCAGTACACTGATCAACTAGACCAGCCTGTGCTGGGGCAACAAAGCGAAGAGCAGGGCCCCTATATTCCAAATGGTGCGGAAGTTGTTTGTCGAAGGTAACGTGGATAAAGGAACATCTCCTGCACAGTAAGGTTCATGCCGATGTGCCCTTGGAAGAGCGCAGGAAGTTGGTGGATCCCCACTGTTTAACTCTCCCAAAAGGCTAAAGATGGAGCCAGGGCCAAAGAGCTTAAAAGGCCGCATAAATAAACGACAGGAATGCCCAATCTGTCATAAGTGAGTGACCATGCTTGCAAGTCTCTGAAGACGCATGGATGTCAACCCGGTACGGCTGAACACACATGATGGTATATGATGCGGGCCCCAAAGCCTCAAGTAAAGCCAGTGGAAATAGAACTGGAAAAATTCGGATAAACTGATGCAGAGGTTCTTTACCCATCTTATGAACTTTGCTGGGGGCAACAAAAGTGACGAGCAGGACCGCCCTATAGTTCAAATTGTGCGGAAGCTATTTGTGAAGATAGCCCTAGAGGGAGAGGGTGAATTCGAAATGAAAACCCTCGGCGGATTAATGAGAATTGGAGCCAAACCAGACGGTATTCTCAACAAATGGCTGGTGACAAAGGAGTACACTGCAGGAATGCTCACGAACACTTATTATTGAAAAACAGGACAACTATGCAATTTGTCAGGTAAGACGAGCAAATACGTCAGATAAGAAGAGCAATTTGTCGGATAAGATGAGCAGAATGTCGGATAAGAGTGAGAGCTTGATTATTGAAGACAGGACAATGCACAACTTGTCGGATAAGACGACCAATCTGTCGGATAAGATAAGCAATTTGTCGGATATGAATTGCATCATGTTGTACAGGAACTTAACGATGTAAAGTGCAGTACACTGATCAACTAGGCCAGCCTGTGCTGGGGGCAACAAAGCGACGAGCAGGGCCCCTATATTCCAAATGGTGCGGAAGTTGTTTGTCGAAGGTAACGTGGATAAAGGAACATGTCGAAGGTAACGTGGATAAAGGAACATCTCCTGCACAGTAAGGTTCATGCCGATGTGCCCTTGGAAGAGCGCAGGAAGTTGGTGGATCCCCACTGTTTAACTCTCCCAAAAGGCTCAAGATGGAGCCAGGGCCAAAGAGCTTAAAAGGCCGCATAAATAAACGACAGGAATGCCCAATCTGTCATAAGTGGGTGACCATGCTTGCAAGTCATCTAAAGACGCACGGATGTCAACCCGGTACGGCTGAACACACATGGTGGTATATGATGCGGGCCCCAAAGCCTCAAGTAAAGCCAGTGGAAATAGAACTGGAAAAATTCGTAATGGATAAACTGATGCAGAGGTTCTATACCCATCTTATGAACTTTGCTGGGGGCAACAAAAGTGACGAGCAGGTCCGCCCTATCGTTCAAATTGTGCGGAAGCTATTTGTGAAGATAGCCCTAGAGGGAGAGGGTGAATTCGAAATGAAAACCCTCAGCGGATTAATGAGAATTGGAGCCAAACCAGACGGTATTCTCAACAAAAGGCTGGTGACAAAGGAGTACACTGCAGGAATGCTCACGAACACTGTTTCTGCGCTGCAAAAGTTTTTGTCCTTTGCTCTGGAAGTCAAGGAGTGACAATATTGTGAAATTTTGTATTGTATGTCACAGATTTCACGGATCTCTGCCGATGATGACCATGATGATGTCTGAAATAGAGAAGAAATATCGATCCCATCGAGTCGTTGATTCTTGGGGGACTCAACTTACAGCACAGAGGCGACTACAGTGAAATCTTCTCTCCATTGGAGACCAGCATCGATGATTGTACCCACGGGAGCAGTCAGCCAGCGCAGTGTTATCGCACACATATTATTAGCCGAGATGCAACACGGTCACGTGTCTCTCCCTATTTTTCGATTTCTTTGGTCTCGTTCGGTTGCATAATGGATTCCCTAAAGAAAAGCTATAAATTAAACGGGAGGACAAGGCTTGTAATCAAATAAACATCTGATTCATTCAAAACCGCTTTCTATGATGTATGCCTAATCCACAATCCACCGCAGTAACTTTTAATCACGGTAACATGCTTTATTTTGATGATTGAATCACTCCCAACTCTCCGTTGATCCAGTTCAAGTTTGCCGCCATTCTGTTCCTATTTACCCAGAATCCCCTAGGGCAAGTGACGTCACCCATGCAATTCACATTATTGGTGGATAGTTCGGTCTGCAGATAACCCCTGTTCTCCTAGCCTCCGGGCGCATTCTGCCGCGGATTATTGTCGCTTGGAATCATGGGAATGTGCGCGTGATGTTCATTTTTCGTCGTGGTAGGCCTACCCTATTTCATGTAATTTGTTGCGGCCTCTTCCTCCATGCTGTAAGAGATTGTAGCTAATGGATGTCCAATAACACCAACTGTGTGCAAATGAAGTTCGAAAGACAATGAAAGAGGGTAAAATGTTGCCACTACGAATACGTCCACTCCCTTTCATTGTCTTTCGAACTTCATTTGATTCATGCTAGTAGGCCTACGTAGATGCCTACGTATTTCATGCACATGCAGATGTGCATGCACTGAGCAAAAGTAACTTGTGGATGCTCATGGACGGGAAGTGTGCTCCAGAACATCGAAGCGTATAGTTACTTTCACCTTTAGTTGTTCAGGGGCATGCCCTGTTGACGCGCATTGCCGCGGGGACAGCCCCATAGGACAACTCCCGGCGAAGCCGCAGTCAGTGGAGTCGGACACCTGAACCGACGATCACAACGATATGACTTGACAGCTGATCGCCAGGAGAAAACATGTGATTTTCTCAGATTCAACCTTTTTCAATCGATCAAAATCTAACTTCGGTGGACTTTGAATTACGATCGAAGGATATCTACGTGACGACTAAATCTCGTATAGGCCTAACCCGAATATTCACTTTGGAATATTATTCCGATTTCTTTCGTTCTGGATTATTCATGTTTTGTGACAGTGATTGTTCGCACATGCGATTGTGATTCTGAAGTGTCATTAACTCAGGGCGAACGTGGGTTGCAATCCCTCGAGACTTCAACACGCGTAGGCCTGGGTTTTTTATGTTCATTACCGTGACTTTCTGAATGATGGTAGACAGACAGAACATGGTGGCGCCAGTAAACGAATGGCCTTGCCAAGTTTCCAGACTGAATATTTTTGGAAGTGTTCATAACTGTAATAGTAAGAATGAAGGTGGACACAGAACAGGGTGGCGCCAGTAAGCGAATGTCGGATCGGGTAAGAACAGCCACCATGACTCCCGTGATCTCGGTTTCTCCAGGGCGGCCCTGGGCTGCCGGAGAAAACCGAAGCCACGGCAGCGTTTAGGGGAGAGAATGCGGTCATCATTACCGTGATCTCCGGGGCTCCTGACACGCCCTGGGCTGCCGGAGAAAACCGAAGTCACGGGGATAGCTTAGGGGAGAGAATGCCATCGTGACACCCGTGATCTCGGTTTCTCCAGAGCGACCCTGGGCTGCCGGAGAAAACCGAAGCCACGGCAACGTTTAGGGGAGAGAACGCGGTCATGTTTCCCGTGATCGGCGGGGCTCCTGACCCGCCCTGAGTTGCCGGAGAAACCGAAGACCATTTCAGTGCAATAAGTCAAACGTGCACAGGAAGATGCACAATTTGTCGGATAAGTAAAACGTAGATGCACAATTTGTCGGATAAGGCGAAAGTGCACAGGACAATGCACAACTTGTCGGATAAGACCAGCCATCCTGACTCCCGTGATCTCGGTTTCTCCAGGGCGGCCCTGGGCTGCCGGAGAAAACCGAAGCCACGGCGGCATTTAGGGGAGAGAATGCGGTCATCATTACCATGATTTCGGGGGCTCCGGACTTGCCCTGGGCTACCGGGAAAACCGAAGCCACGGGAGCGTTTAGGGACCGAATGCGGCCCTGACGTCCCTAAGCTCGTGGCTACAAACCCGCCCTGAGATGATGGAGAAATCCGACGCCACGGGGAGCATTTAAGGAAGAAAATGCGGTCCTTACTCACGTGATCGCGGGGGCTCCTGTCCCGCCCTGAGTTGCCGGAGTAACCGAAGACCGTTTCAGGACAATAAGTCAAACGTGCACAGGAAGATGCACAATTTGTCGGATAAGACAATATTATTACAGTGCACTAAGTCAAACGTGAACAGGAAGATGCACAATTTGTCGGATAAGGTGTACAATGTGTCGGTTAAGGCGAAAGTGCACAGGACAATGCACAAATTGTCGGATAAGACCAGCCATCCTGACTCCCGTGATCTCGGTCTCTCCAGAGCGGCCCTGGGCTGCCGGAGAAAACCGAAGCCACGGCAGCATTTAGGGGAGAGAATGCGGTCATCATTACCATGATCTCGGGGGCTCCGGACTTGCCCTGGGCTACCGGGGAAAACCGAAGCCACGGGAGCGTTTAGGGACCGAATGCGGCCCTGACGTCCCTAAGCTCGTGGCTACAAACCCGCCCTGAGATGATGGAGAAAACCGACGCCACGGGGAGCATTTAAGGAAGAAAATGCGGTCCTTACTCACGTGATCGCGGGGGCTCCTGTCCCGCCCTGAGTTGCCGGAGTAACCGAAGACCATTTCAGGGCAATAAGTCAAACGTGCACAGGAAGATGCACAATTTGTCGGATAAGACAATATTATTACAGTGCACTAAGTCAAACGTGAACAGGAAGATGCACAATTTGTCGGATAAGGTGTACAATGTGTCGGATAAGGCGAAAGTGCACAGGACAATGCACAAATTGTCGGATAAGACCAGCCATCCTGACTCCCGTGATCTCGGTCTCTCCAGAGTGGCCCTGGGCTGCCGGAGAAAACCGAAGCCACGGCAGCATTTAGGGGAGAGAATGCGGTCATGTTTCCCGTGATCGCCGGGGCTCCTGACCCGCCCTGGGCTGCCGGAGAAAACCGAAGCCACGGTGATAGCTTAGGGGAGAGAATGCCATCCTGACACCCGTGATCTCGGTTTCTCAAGGGCGGCTCTGGGCTACCGAAGAAAACCGAAGCCACGGTGAGCGTTTAGGGGAGAGAATGCGGTCATCATTACCGTGATCTCCGGGGCTCCTGACCGGCCCTGGGCTGCCGGAGAAAACCGAAGTCACGGGGATAGCTTAGGGGAGAGAATGCCATCCTGACAACCATGATCTCGGTTTCTCCAGAGCGACGCTGGGCTGCCGGAGAAAACCGAAGCCACGGCAACGTTTAGGGGAGAGAATGCGGTCATGTTTCCCGTGATCTCCGGGGCTCCTGACCCGCCCTGGGCTGCCGGAGAAAACCGAAGTCACGGGGATAGCTTAGGGGAGAGAATGCCATCCTGACACCGTGATCTCGGTTTCTCCAGTGCGGCTCTGGGCTGCCGGAGAAAACCGAAGCCACGGCAGCATTTAGGGGAGAGAATGCGGTCATCATTACCGTGATCTCTGGGGCTCCGGACTTGCCCTGGGCTACCGGGGAAAACCGAGGCCACGGGAGCGCTTAGGGACCGAATGCGGCCCTGACGTCCGTAAGCTCGTGGCTACAAACCCGCCCTGAGATGATGGAGAAAACCAACACCACGGGGAGCATTTAAGGAAGAAAATGCGGTCCTTACTCACGTGATCGCGGGGCTCCTGTCCCGCCCTGAGTTGCCGGAGTAACCGAAGACCATTTCAGGGCAATAAGTCAAACGTGCACAGGAAGATGCACAATTTGTCGGATAAGACAATATTATTACAGTGCACTAAGTCAAACGTGAACAAGAAGATGCACAATTTGTCGGATAAGGTGTACAATGTGTCGGATAAGGCGAAAGTTCACAGGACAATGCACAACTTGTCGGATAAGACCAGCCATCCCGATTCCCGTGATCTCTGTTTCTCCAGAGCGGCCCTGGGCTACCGACGAAAACCGGAGCCACAGTGAGCGTTTAGGGGAGAGAATGCGGTCCTGACTCCCGTGATCTCGGGGGCACTGGGCTTGCCCTGGGCTATCGGGGAAAACCGAGGCCACGGGAGCGCTTAGGGACCGAATGCGGCCCTGACGTCCCTAAGCTCGTGGCTACACACCCGCCCTGAGATGATGGAGAAAACCCACGCCACGGGGAGCATTTAAGGAAGAAAATGCGGTCCTTACTCACGTGATCGCGGGGGCTCCTGTCCCGCCCTGAGTTGCCGGAGATACCGAAGACCATTTCAGTGCAATAAGTCAAACGTGCACAGGAAGATGCACAATTTGTCGGATAAGTCACAGGAAGATGCACAATTTGTCGGATAAGTCAATATTATTATACTGCACTAAGTCAAACGCGCACAGAAAGATGCACAATTTGTCGGATAAGACAACATTATTTAAATGCAACATTCTGAATGAAATTTCTGTACATCTCCTATATGGGATTAGAAGAGAAAGGAGGAGCGGAGCAGCCAATCAACAGTCAAAGGGGAGCACTTGGGGACCGAATGCGCTCACGACGGCCCCGATCACGGGGGCCCCGTGACTGATGACGGGGCCCCAGGGTCGCCGGGACAACCGAAACCACGGGGAGCATTTACGGGACTGAATGCGGTCCTGACGGCCCCGATCACGGGGGCCCCGTGACTGGTGACGGGGCCCCGGGTCGCCGGAGACAACCGAAACCAAAGGGAGCACTTACGGGACTGAATGCGGTCCTGACGGCCCCGATCACGGGGGCCCCGTGACTGGTGACGGGGCCCCAGGGACGTCGGAGACAACCGAAACCACGGGAGCACTTACGGGACTAAATGCGGTCCTGACGGCCCCGATCACGGGGGCCCCGAGACTGGTGACGGGGGCCCCGGGTCGCCGGAGAGAACCGAAACCACGGGGAGCACCTACGGGACTGAATGCGGTCCTGACGGCCCTCGGAGACAACCGAAACCACGGGGAGCACTTACGGGACTGAATGCGGTCCTGACGGCCCCAATCACGGGGGCCCCGAGACTGGTGACGGCCCCCCCGGGTTGCCGGAGACAACCGAAGCCACGGGAGCACTTACGGGACCAAATGCCGTCACGACGGTCCGGATAAGTGGGGCTCCGTAACTGCTGACGGGGCCCCGGGTCGCCGGAGACAACCGAGGCCACGGGGAGCGCTTAGGGGCCGAATGCGGCCCTGACGTCGCCAATCTCGGGGGGCCCCGTGACAGGGGGCAATCATCGCCGCGATTCTCGACGTCAATGCCCTGAAGCCTAGGCCTTGATTCTCTAAAGTACGTGTCGGGCAAGCATTTTCGGTTTTGAGACCTTTACCCTGCACTCTAATAACATTTTGAAAATATCCATAAAGTATTAGTCAATCAATACAGGGCAGCTTTAAGTACCCATTTTTATGAAAACAGGACAGTGCACAAATTGTCGGACAAGAGCACAACTTAGGCCAATAAGATGAGCGACTTGAACTACACCTGAAGAAGCAGAGTGTTTGCAACGAGCATGTGAGGGAGAGAAGGCCTGGCCAGGCCCTACGGGCTGACGCCAGTTGATTGAAAATCGGGCCTAGTTGAGTTGCCCTAACCACCTAACCCTAACTCAACAACTGACATTTTATTGTACACTTTGTCGGATAAGCACATTGAAATTTCATCTGCACCTGAGAAAGCAGAGCTTTTGCACCGAGCACGTGAGGGAGAGAAGGCCTGGCCAGGCCCTAGGGGCAGACGCCAGTTCATTGAAAATCGGGCCTAGTTGAGTTGCCCCAACCACCTAACCCTAACTCAACAACTGACATTTTATTGTACACTTTGTCGGATAACTTACTTTGTGTCTAGAGGGTCTAAAACCCCTGAGATAAGAACGGGACTGGTTGCAGGCGCATGCCCGGCAAGAGAGCTTCCTAATGCACCCTTCAAAGTTCTCTCATTTTGATCCATACGCCGTCGGGATGCAACCAAAGAACTTCATCAAAGTCAAATTCTAACGAAATTTTATTGTGACAAAATGTCAGATGAGAATCACCAAAATGCCAATTTCGACCCCTTCCCAAAGGAGTAAAAGGACGCCACTGGAGGTGCGTAGGCCCCCTGTGGGGCCCTCCAGATCCCCGAAGAGAAAGTTAGACTGTGCAGTGAGTGTAACTATTTCACATCAAAGTGATGATTTAACTGATACATCTCATCTAATCTTTAGGTTCATGGTCCTTGAACTAATGTACATACATGTATCTTCATTCCTTCAACATTCATTCATTTCAGCATCTAGAGAATTCGGGCGGTGGTTTATTTGCCTGGGTAGGAAAGATGCCAGTTTTGTGCCCTCAGCCAGAGAAAAGTCTGAGTTGTATGACATTGGTCTCGGGGAGAGAAAAATCCACTTTTCCCATGGAGAATCGGCTGCTGATGTTAAATTAAAACTGTATAGGTGTGTAACGAAATGTAACTGTATTCCTATGAATTAGATCAGATCCAAAACTCCAAAGTGAGCCTTGTGAAATGTTTCTAAAGAGACTTTGGGCACTTCCAGCCATTGTCTTCAAGAGCTTGCCAACTCATCGTCATTTTGTTGTGGTACACATCTTATCATACAGAGGCACATGCATGGATACAAGGCCTACTGCAATTAATTTCTTTTCCAGGGCTTTTCCACATCTCGAGAATGGCGGAGGATTTGAGGTCCTCCGTGTGCGGGAAGGAAGCCGCACGTGCCTTGGCGTGGTGCAGGTCGGTTCATTTGCAGCGGAAAAACTGTTCACTCTTGCGGCCTCAAGTAACACAAGACTTTACTTGCGGCCAATGCAAGAGGACATACAACCACCAGCCAACAGTGCCTCTGAGACCACAGAGGAACAGGAATTATGCAGGAACTGCTTGGAAGTCATTGGAATCAATCAGATGAGGGACCACATTGCGGTCTGTACGGTAAGTGTGCTAATACAATAATAATAAATTTTGGCCTTATGTTGTTTTTCAGTTTATTAAATAAAAGACTTTTCCCTCATTTCAAAACTTTTTTTCTGCTCCACATACAGAGAACGGTCTCATTATTAGATGCTGATGATGATGACAGTGATGACATAATTGAGCTACCAGAACCTGCAAGCACACCAGCAGAGCTTGCACGTGCAAGCACACCACCATAGCTTGGAAGTGCGAGCACACCACCAGAGCTTGCACGTGCAAGCACACCACCAGAGCTTGGAAGTCCTATGGAGCCACAAGGCACGCAAGAGCCACAACAATCCACCGGTACACCAAATCTACCAAAAGTAGATGAGTCAGTTGTGGAGGAGATCATTGCAGCAATGTGAGTACATAAACGTCGAAATAAACGTCAAAATTGTTTGAACATAATCTAACAAAAAAATTGCATTTTGTATCCATAAGGCCACGCTTTTTTATTCCTTGTTTCGCGAGCTTTTTCTCAGCACCTCCATCAGAGGGGGGCGGGAAAAAAATAAAAATTTTATTTTTGATTTCTCGAAAAGTATCCAAGTTCTCTGAAAAGCGGAGGAGAAGAAAAAAATAAAATTTTATTCCACAATAAAGGGTCAATTGGAATAGGCCTACCCAAACCCAAACACCAATGTACCGAAGCTTGAACTGTCAGAAACCACGTATGAATCGGACGGTAAATCTAACAAAAGTCATAATTTGGAAAAGTGTATTTTCGGTCTCAGACACCTGAGCGGCGGGCGGAATAAAAATAAAAATAAATTTTTATTTTTTTCCATTTTGGCAAGTTTTTGGAGCGGCGGGCTCGTGAACCCCCCCAAATAATTTTTTTTTCATTGTCCTATTTTCACCTAGCGGCGGGCCCGCGAAACAAGGAATAAAAAAAGTGTGGCCTAAGACTCCCAGTTTCACAGCTAGTCTGTGCTAGTAAGTTTTTAAAATCACACTAAAGGGCATGTTCTTTTTCGGAACATTTTTCCCAACTAAATTTTCATTTAGTTGCAGCTGTTTGATTTTCATGATAACTTCAGGTATAATATTTTATAATGTGAACTACATAATCATGAAAGAAAAATGTGACATTAGTTTCATTAATTAGGAAAACAAAGAGCATTTGCAAAATGTCTGAAATCAGCATGGAAGCAGTGAAATTATTCCCTAATATTTGTTGTACTGGGAGAGTAATGGTATTATTTATCATTCATCATAAAATCATTACTGAACATATTGGTTTTGCTGAAATATTTGCATAAAATCTGTGATTTTCTTCATTTCTGCACCCCTATTTATGTGGGGGGAGAACAGAACAGCACATCTAGGCCTGTCAGATTTGAATGGAATGCTGTGGTAAAGATTGTGATCAATATCAGTTACAACATGTATAATCAACCATGACATGTGGGTAGGCTTATGTGATCGGTGGGACGTCAAATTCAAGTTTCCCTTTTATGACCTTATGCAACACCAACAAACCACTTCAATGATATTGACAATAATCTTTACCACAGCATTCCATTCAAATCGGACAGGCCTAGATGTGCTGTTCTGTTCGCCCCCCACATAAATAGGGGTCCAGAAATGAAGAAAGTCACACATTTTTTGCAAATATTTCAGCAAAACCAATATGTTTAGTAATGACTCTATGATGAATGATAAATAATACCATTACTCTCCCAGTACAACAAACATTAGGGAATAATTTCACTGTTTTCATGCTGATTTCAGACATTTTGCAAATGCTCTTTGTTTTCCTAATTAATGAAACTAATGTCACATTTTCTTTCATGATTATGTAGTTCACATTATAAAACATTATACCTGAAGTTATCATGAAAATCAAACAACTGCAACTAAATGAAAAATTAGTTGGGAAAAATGTTCCGAAAAAGAACATGCCCTTTTGAAGGTAAAACTTCTTCCTTCAAAAACACTTGGTCCATGGACCTTTTTAAATGATGTCTGATGGTTCTCCGTATCACATTTATAAACTGGTAGAATCATAGCATCACTGTTGTCAACTTTCAGAGATATGGAAAACAAAACGGACATCGAAATCCTCAGAGAATTCAGAGATCACTTTATGTCGGGGAGACGCCTCGACATCGATGACAATAGAGAAGCAAACATGGAAGGCGATGTGAACGATATTTACGTGTCGCGGTATGATATAATGCTCTCTGCGGAAGAGGAGCTGCCTCACATCTCAAATGTGAGAATACCACTAAAGGTACACTTTATAGGAGAAGATGTCGAAGACCAGGGGGGCCCAAGGAGGGAGTTTTTGTCCATACTGTGGAAGCGATTGGTGGAGAGATGCTGTATCCCACAACTGGGCACCAGGCAGATTCAGCAGGCGAAGGCTGAGGATGTCGGTTTGAAAATGGACAAATATGTCTTCTTCGGAGTTGTTGCTGGTGAGTAGCGCCTATGGTTTACAGCTCCTGTCATTTTACAGCAAAGTATTGTGCATGTGCATGAAACATGATGAGGTAGACTCTTTCAGAAAAAAATCAAATAGGCCTATTGTCTGATTTTTGAGTTTTTGATGGACTGCATTCATTTCAGCTGCATCAATCGCTGAATAAATTCATTTTCTCTTTCAGGATATTGTCTTCTACAGGGGGGCCCACCTCCTGCTGTGCTTTCAGCAGAAGTGCTGGAAGAAATCAAGAAGGGAGAGACAGAAAAAGAGGTGGAGCACTTCATTGAAGGCCTGTCACACTTTGGGCTGACACAGGTACATGTACATTGTATATGATTGTATATGACTAACTACAACTATCATGAATCAGCACATGCCTACATGCATTCGAGCAATCATCATGATAACCTCTGTTACATGTCAGTGATAGTTACACATTCTCAAATTCAAGACAGTTGCTTTCATTACAGTGCTACTAACTAAGATCTAAGGATGTTTATTTCAATCCATGATGCATTAACCCTTTTGCAACAATACACTTCTTATCCAGTAGTATGCCGCATACCATATTATGTAAAATGTGTGCCGACAAAGTAATATTTTCATCTCTATCAGGTGGATGTTGTTTTTCATTGTCATCTGATGTGTTTCATTTAAGCTCTTCAAAGCAAGGCCGTCGAGTTGGTGTTTTTTGGAATATAAAGAACCGGCACCATTGACAACAGCGAGGCTTCTGAGTTTTTGATTAAAGTCATCCACTCAGATGCCATTGGTTCCAATGTCCACATGCGAGAAGTTGGAACGTTTAAAACATTTGTGGCATACCTTCGTGAAGTGCAAGGTAATTTGGGCCTGTCACGTACATTGTATCATAGTCATTTGTTTGAAATACATCATTTACACCATGTACCGGTATTGCTAAAATTAAACAGTATGAAGTATGTTTGTCTACCTGTGAACATCTCCAGATATTTACAGAAGTGCACCTAAAATCTTAACATACATGTATATTGTGCTCAACAGTCTTTGCTAATGCTTGGTATTTGTGCCACATTTATATAACGGTTTTGCCAGATATTGTACATTTCTGCAAATTCTCAATTTTCAGCTGGAAGGAGAAACAGGCTTCATCAGGAGTTCTCAGTCAATCTGACAGATATCCTTCGCTTCATCACTGGACTGCAGCACGAGCCAGTGACAGGATTTTCGCCACAGATAACTGCTGTATTTAGGCCAAGTGACAGCATGCTCTGCAACTCATCGACCTGCCTCAATGTTTTGATCCTGCCCATTGCCCAACATCCACTGATGGGAGGAGCCCAACTCTCTCAAGAGGAAATGTTTGGGAAGTTTGATCTTTCCTTCGCCTCCAACATTTTTTCAAGGGAGGTGAATGATTTTGCCTGAATTCATGAAGGTAGCAGACATGGCACACTGCACATGAACAGTTCAGGACGAAGGCAAGAGTGCCATAACATGCAGTCTCATTTCCCTGTAAGTGGCAATCCCCCATTCATCACCGATATCATTTGGATTAAACTGTTCCCGTATTCTTTGGACAGATTCGTCTCCAATAGGTAACTCTATTCCTGGCACGATGACATCATTGGTGATACAACCTTCAGCTGGGATTGGGGCATCTGGGTCAAGTCCAAAGTGAAGGATTTCATCCTGCAAAGAAAACCACTTATACTTGAGCTGGTTTTAAAATTAACTACCGGTACTGGGCCTTCAATGAAAAAGCTGTCTTTTTAGCGCGCCTTAATATTAAAGGGAAAGGCCTGAACTTAATGCATTTGATTTTTTAAGTTACTCATATACCTGTCTCATAACAGGTACCTTGAATACCTCACCTGGTTGTACTAGTCTTTTACTTGTATCAGTGATAGACAAACTATTTTTGATAGTATTCATATGTCAATCGTAGTACAGTCTTGTTAAAAAGTACAAAGGCAGTGATGTTTCCTATGCCGAGATGGGTATATTGTCATTTTTATACACAAAAATATGTTGCTTTAAAAATTATGACATACCAAATTTAGAATTTATGGCAAATTATCATGAAAATATTACCGTGGGGTATTAGAATTTCCGAAAAGAAAAAATACAATTTTTAGAATCCCCAATTTTCATTTCAAAATTTACCTTGATATTATGGCCTGATGATTTCCAAGAAATTCTGCAGAAAAAGTTTCGAAAAATATCTTTGTTTTATAATCAGAAAAACATGCTATATTTTTGCGGCATTTTAAGATTTTCGTTAAATTCTCTGTGTATTGAAGTAAAAATGATGAAATAACCGCATGAACTATTGTGTTATCATGATGAGTGACTGTTGACGAGGGAAAAATATGGAAACTATCCAATTTTGCAAAATATCAAATTCATACAAACCGATGATATTCTATATCACGAAAATGATAAATGATTTTTAAAAAGTTTCTTCACAGGAATTCATAGGATCGCCTGGTGAATGATATCACACTGATTTTAAATTCAAAATTCCGAATTTTGAAAAATGATTTTTTTTAGACTGACATTTTCATGATATTTTAGTGATATTTTGTCACAAACTCTCAATTTCATATGTGATCCTTTTAACAACATTCTAGGGCATAACATAATACATGTTGAGGTGAATTGATAAACCTTCGATATTAGCTGAGATATTAGCTGTCTTTTTTCTTTTTAATGGGACTGTACATTGTAATTCTGTTTAATCGTAATTAGAAGAAACATTTATTTTGTAAAATCTTATCATTTTAACTTCGACTGCAATCACTGATGATTGATACATTCTACTACTTTGTATTGTATTCAGCACAGGGCTCATAGCACTGTCTTCATGCATTTGAAGTTTTTTAAAAATTGCTCATATCTGTCTCATAAAAGGTACCTTGAATACCTCTGGCTGTACTACTGAAGTCTTTTACTTGTATCAATAATAGACAAACTATTTTTGATAGTATTCATATCATGTCAGTCGTAGTACATTGTAGTGGTACTTATGTGTAATCATAATCATAGCTATTAGGAGAAACATTTACTTTCTAAAATCTTATCATTTTTAGCTCACCGGGGTGAGCTATTACGATGGTGCAGCGTCTGTCGTCGTCGTGTTCCGTTAGCAGGGCACGTTTCGTAACCGCTGGGGCTATTGATCTGAAACTTGGTACATACATAGCCCTAGGTCAGATGACCCATGACACCAAGTTTCGGTCCGATTTGTTTGTTGGCTTGGCCACCAGGTGGCCAAAACCAAAAACACAAAAAGTGCAATAACTCCTGAACTAATGACTAGATCATCTCCAAATTTTTATCATAGGTGTAGCTAATAAGGATACATAACATATATAACGGGTTTTTGATTTGACCTACTTTTCAAGGTCACAGAGGTCAAAGTTCGACAAAAGTGACGAACCTGCCACAGTTTGTCATTATTTCACCGAGCAACTTCATATCTTGCATAAACATGCATTGGAGGGGTACCTTAAAAAATACCAAGTTTCGGCCCGATTGGACATCCAATATGGCCGCCAGGTGGCGTAACCTGAAAATCAAGTAAGTGCTATTACTCAGGAACGGCTTGACGCAGAGTGCTCAAATTTGATATTTACCTCCATCTAGATGACCTTTACATGCATGTCAAATTTCGGCCTGATTTGACTTCAAACATGGCCACCAGGTGGCGTAACCCAAAAATCATCAAAGTGCTGTAACTCAGGAACGACTTGACCCAAAGCGCTCCAATGTGCTATGTGGTCCCCTGCAGATGACCTTTATGTGCACGTGAAGTTCCGGCCCGATCAGACATCCAATATGGCCGCCAGGTGGCATAACCCAAAAATCATCAAAGTCCTACCTGGGAATGACTTGACCGAGATTGCTCATAACTGATATGTACCTCCCTCTGTCATTAGACTATTGTGTCCAACCGGGTGAGCACATGGACCATTTCATTAACTTCGACTGCAATAATTGATGATTGATACTTGCGTTGACGACTTTGTATTGTATTGTATCCAGTACAGGAGTCATATATATATATATATATATAGTTCAGTACAGATTTTATTTTATGCATTTGAAAATTGTTGAATTTGTTTATGTTTATCTTTTCATTCAGGGTGTCCACAAGTCTTAAATTTGAGAATTTTTGTAAGGCGGCCTTAAAAGGTCTTAATTTTGACTTCAAGACCATTTCAGAAAAATGTGATCAGTGTTTTTTCTACGGATGCTTGTGTAGGTTATTTGGGCCAGCCAGCCTGCATTCAAGTAAATACCTATACCAACTTAACAGACATCATTGGTTATGGGAAAAAGATGAAAATAAGGCTGTAGACACCCTGTCAGTCTTTTGTTCGATGCTTATCCCATGCAGGATACCTTTGGGCTCCCTATTTTGAATGATGAGAGAAGTGGACTGCCAGTGTTTCAGTAGTCTTTGCTAGTAGTAGCCTTCACACCAGTTTGATCATTTCATAGTAATTCTTTTGCTGGATTAAACATTAAAGTTTGATACATTAATAAATTTTATCTTTCTTTAAAAACATATTACTGTTTTCTTTTGTGTAGCGTAGAACATCTTGCAACAGTGCAGTTGTTGTTCAGACATCAATTTTTACTCACAAAACAGGGGCCATATTCCTGAAGCATTTGCAACTGCGTGCATGCAAATCTATTGTAATGCAGTCGGTGAACAGTAGGGCATGTGCAGCCAAACAACAGACTTGCGTGCACTCGAAGTTGTGAATGCTTCGTGAATATAACCCCTGATTCATTGGATAGGCACTGTCGTCAGACTTACTTTTCATATATCAGGTCCCCCCCCCCCAAAAAAAACTGGAACACATCTTATAAGGCCACAACCTTTACAGCTTTTTTACAAATGCCATGGCATTTCATATGTGACATGTGATATTACAGGCAAAATATTTTGCCTTGGATGAAATAAAGAATGATTAGATGAACACTGGACAGGACTTGATGGACTACCTGATTCAACTGTTCAAAGTACTCCACAGCAATATTGTCATTTCCATTCAGCAGAGAGAGACCCATGACGAACAACTGCCTTGGTGTCATATTTCTCTCTGTTCTTAGTTTATGACAGTTCCACGCCTCGACAAATCTACCTAATGCAGCATTTATCCGTGGGAAGTAGATATGGTGGAGGCAAAACAAATCTATTGCTGAATCACAATTGAGAATTTCTTCTTCTTCCAAGTGATAGAAAAGGTGATAGAAGGTTGACACAACCGTATTGAAAACATCACGCCACAGTCTCTCAATACGAGAGTTATGCACACTTCGACCAGTGATAAATGATCCACGGTTAGGTCCTCGCAGTGGATGAGACAACATCCACATTGCAACATCTCTGTTTTCTACCCCTTTGTCAGCACGTACTCTTGATGGCAGCCCCCACTGAATCACTGCTTCCTGAAATAATTCCAGGACAGTAGAAGACATGTTGTTGGTGCTACACTTCAAGTACACAATAACGCGACTAAATCCATCTATGCCACCATGTATTACGAATTTCCACCTGAAAGTAAAAAAGGACATTTTAAGACCTGTGCACTTATGATAAAAAAATAAAAGGAACTTGGCTTCACTTCACTGACCAGATTA
>NMRB01000185.1:220006-230850 GCA_002633025.1 Notospermus geniculatus | reverse complement strand
TCTATCTAGCTTCAAAAAAGGTGTTGGAAATTAGGAGCAACTCAAGAGCAAGCATTGAATTTGAATTAGCATTCAATGATAGTGAGACTAAGCATCATTCTTAATCTTGCTATGTAATAAAATGTGAATGAATTACCGTATCAATTTATGATGACCATCAATGTGCCACAATGACAGAGGGGACTTCACCCTGTACTTCCGACGTCTTATATTACGAATTCTTCTAATATTGCACCCATTGGGATCAACTCTCCAAATTGAAGTACGAAGTCTGTGCTGCTGTACACGGATTCCCTGTCTTCGCAGGTCACCTTCAATTGTCTTGAAGCCTGGAAAAAGACACCGAAATTGTCGTGCTTCTCAAATTCAAATTTGAGTTCAAAGTGGCATAACCCTCATGCACACCGTCAGTCAGTCAGTGCCTATGAATGCATAAAATGCACACGAAGTAGAGCTCATCAGTCAGGAAACGTCCACTCACTTCCACCTGCCGGTACTACAGGGTGAGTCAAAAAAAATGTCACTCCAAATTTCTAGGCCTGTCACACCAAAACTATGAAAGGTACAAAAACATCAATGATACCATTGCTTTCCTATGGGCAATGACAAAGTCTAGTGCAAGAATCAGCCATGTGTGGCGAAGCATATGGTCGGCAGAGGTCATTGTTCCACGAGGACCATAAATGCAATTTGCACAATGTCAAAGAAATGAAGTTTCCAGTCAGTGGGCTTTTACCCTTAATATTCCATTGCATAACTGTTGTTTACCCCTGCAGGCCTTTGCAAGGCACATTTTGATGTTGGAAGCAATCCTGAACATGGAAAGACCACAGTTCACAGCTGTCCAGACAGCAATTTTTGGAGATGAGGGAAAGAGCACAGAGATGCATTGACTTTAAACGGAGGACAGGTGGAGGGGCGTGCGGGGAGAGCTAACTGAAATTGATTTAAGTGATGAAAAATGTAGCATTCAAAATAAAAGTTAAAATTTTGCCATGGAATTGCAATCTTTTTTTAGTCATTTCTGTACTTTCGGAAAATCCCACATTGTGTAACTTGCATTTATGGTCCTCGTGGAACAATGAGCTCTGCCGACCATATGCTTCGCCACACATGGCTGATTCTTGCACTAGACTTAGTCATTGCCCATAGGAAAACGATGGTATCATTGATGTTTTTGTACCTTTCATAGTTTTGGTGTGACAGGCCAAGAAATTTGGAGTGACATTTTTTTTGACTCACCCTGTACAAGTCCTAGGAATAAAGTCTTGCCAGTTGTCAATAAGAAAAGACCATATGCAGTTTGTTGACATCGAAAATTTATGAGACTTACCAGCATTAGGGAAGAGAGAAACTACTGAAAGAACCTTTGAATCTAGGATGTGGTCTTCTATTTCAGTGTACTGAGAACGTACTGACAGGCCATATTCCTGCATCCTATACTCGACAGTCCGCTTGGATATAATGATGACGAACACCAAACACAGGATTCTGTCGATTACCGTCGCGATGAAGATCCACGTCGCCCGGGCGTTGGTGCAACTCGGGGAAGAGGAGCTCTCCCCATCAACCAAGGCGAAGGAATCAACTTTCGTTGAACCGGCCGTGACGCACATGATCTTGCCGACACACTTGAAGAACTGAAAGTAGATTGTGGAGAGGGTATTCATCCCCACACTACCCCAACGACAGCGCTTCTCAGTCAGGAACACACCAGGCGATATCGGGAGCGATCTGCACGATCGCCACCGAGCAAAAATCGGCTTGGAATCCAATATGGCGCCATTCGATTCGGCGACCCCAAAAATATGGGTCTAGTCTTGGAATTATCCGTTCTATCTCTCTTAGAATTCGAGATATGTGGAAAAGGTGTCCAAGACGGCGGTCATATCGAAATCCAAGATGGCGGCTCTCAAGGGCGGTTCCATCGGGGCTCCCGTCCGTAAATAAAAATACATGGCAAAATCTACATCTGGCCAAATTTGGTGCTTTTATGCTGTGCAAATAGCCCCGGCCTATCACATGAACGATGTGTCGGCTTAGCCTCCCTACCCGAAATTTTTTGCGATCCGATCATCATTGAGAATTGATCCTCTGGTGATGATCTGATGCGCGTTATTTGGAACGATCCACTGATCAGCAAAAGATATGACCCCTGGATACATCATCCTGTGATCAGTTTTATGTGACGATCCATCACTGATCGCAGGATTATGATCTGGTCATCGACCCTGCGATCAGTGATGGATCGTTCCAAATAACGTGCATCAGATCACCACCAGAGGATCAATTCTTGATGATGATCTAGAAATCCTCTGATCACTGCTGGATAAATGTGGTACCGATCCGTAAGCGATCATGTGATCACGTTGGGATGAGTAGAGGATAATGATACTGAAGTGATCCATTGATGATCCGGAAGCGATCCTCCCATGACCTTGGGACCATATCTCAGCACTACATCATATACATGCATGCATTCTATTGTTGACCAACTGTTGCCCACTTCGTTGTGCGCCAAGAACCTCAATGCCAAAAGCTGTGATGGTCAGTCATCNCCCCCCCCATGGACCTAGGGCTAGGCCTACTGGATAAGGCCAGAGGCTAGAGTGCAGGAGTGGATTACTCATGCAAACCCTGGGGGGTACATCTCAGGGTCTTCAGTTGTTCTTTTTCAAGATACCGTACCCACGAGTAGTCGCCAACATGTTTGTGAGCTGATAGTTGCATCAGCACACATAAAATAAGAGAGACAGGGTCAGACATCTTGTTTGTACGCCTGTCCCATTTCAACTGACCCCAGAGCATGCACAGCGGTCACATGGTAGGTACACAACAATGACCTTGATCATCATCGGATCTTGCTTGGTGATCTCCCAATCAGTTGCACTCCAAAATTTTATGCACCGATTACTAAAACTTAGAATATTTTTTCATGATCGCTGGATGGGTATCAGATCACTTCGTCTCCGAAAATTTTCTGCCAGGATCAGTTTAACTCAGAAAAATTCTCATTGGATGACTTCTGGATCATTTTGGGATGACAAATAGATGAGTAGAATGGTCATCAGATCACTTTGATCGACACCCGATCAACATCCAATCGCTTGGATCGGTATACGATGGCTTGATCGGTCAAAGATCATTACTGTATCGTTATCGGATGACCAACAGATCAGTAAATTTCAGGTAGGGCTCCCTACTACTGTGACGCCATGCAGGTGTGCGGCGCTGGACAGTGATGCGTGGAATCTTCTCGCCAGCGATGCTCGCCTATTATCAAACAATACCAAAACATCGTCTATGAATCTGTGGTCGCTGGCAAGCAGATCGCCTGCTATATCGCCTGGTGTGCTGCTGAGGCACAAACTGAGTTATGCTTATCTGCAGCGACTAACAATAGTTGCCAAAAATTCATCCTGTGATTTTCAGATCGTAGGTTGGCCAGGGGGAGATAATAGTGAGTACAGAGTTTTCGCGAAGCTCCCGAAACGCCCGCAAAGCGAACGTCTGTCCTTTTGTTCGGTGCTCCCTTCGTGGCATCGAACAATGGGGTTGGCGTTCGTGTCGGCGTTTCGGGGGCTTTGCAAAGACTCCCTAGTTTTTGCAAAGCCCCCGAAACGCCGACGCGCACGTATCATATTGTTCGATGCTCCCTTCGTGGGCATCGAACAATGGCCGGGATGGCGTTCGCGTTGGCGTTTCGGGGGCTTTGCGAAAACTCCCTAACTTCCTCCTGGGTAGGCTTATGTTCTTGTCCTATTCACACACCTTAACCAGGCCATGTGGTGGTGCCGCACAAACTCCAGAGAGAATGCCGTTAACGAACGTGGTTAGGATGAGGGAAATCCCGGTCAGAAAGAAACAAAACACATAGTAATACACTGAAAAGGTAGACAAAAACGTAACGTTACAGGTTAACATCTGGTGACAATAGTAAGTTTAAGAAACCATACGTTAACGCTAACGCTAACGTTAATGACATCATTTTGACGTCACATCGAATGAATCTATTGCATTTCTTCTTGGGGTGACGTCTTTTTGACGTAATTACCGTTAACGTTTGGTTTCTTAACCTCACCAATATGTCCAATGAATCATACTGAGTGTTATTCACTTGTGTGCGGCTAGCTTTTAGTACAGTTTTCGCAAAAGCCCCCGAAACGCCGACGCGAAGGTCTATCCTATTGTTCGCTGCTCTCTTCGAGGCATCGAACAATAAATGTGATTGGCATTCGTGTCGCCGCTTCGAAACGTCAACACGAACGTCTATCCTTGTTTGTTCGATGCCACAAAGAGAGCGAAAAAGACGAACAAAAGGACAGCCGTTCGCGTCGGCGTTTCCGGGGCCTTGCCAAAACTCTGTAGGCTACACTGGCTTACCCATGATGTCATGGCACTTACCCAAAATCGGCATCCTTGGTGTATTTATGACATCCTCAAGACTAGCTATCAGCAGAGTGAGGCAAATTAGAATGCAAAAGCCTGCAAAGATAAAACATGGACAGTACTTTTACACCGTTACGAAATAGCATTATAGAGTTTTCGCAAAGCCCCCGAAACGCCAAAGCGAACGTCTGTCCGTTTGTTCGGTGCTCTTTTCGTGGCATCGAACAATGGGTTTGGCGTTCGCTTGACGTTTCCAGGGCTTTGCCAACAGCGAGTTTTCACCTTTGACGGGTAATTATTTGTGAAGCGATCATTATTCGGCTGAAACCTACCCATTGACGCCTTGTCTCCAGTGCCGTGTGGAAGAAGGAAAATCAGCGGTATCATAAAAGCCAAAAACATGGCCGGCCCACCGTACAAGAGGAGACTGCCTCTCCGCCTCATAACGAGATTATATGTTATATCTGGGTACGGTTCTCTACAGCAAGGGTACACTTTTACAGTCTTCTTTGCTAGCGACTTCAGGATTTCCCAGTCCTTGTTTAATCGGTAATCACTGAGGTCAACTTTTGCTACGCCTTCGAAGAAATCAATGTCAAGCTGAAAAGAAGGAATATACGGTAATAGAGAGGATGCGCAACTTTCCGACTCCGACTTCCAACTACAAGAATGAACTGCTTTGAAAACCGCAGCAACTGCATCATGCTGGGTATGGGCGGTTATTTCCGCAAAAAATCAGTGTCACGTTTTTCATTTTTTAGCACAGAATTTCTATGTAGACAGCGCGAGTTCTATACAATTTCTCTCGCAACATATAAATTACGCGGTCTGCACAGAAAACCTCGGATAAACATAAAAATCTTGCTTTTGAAGATGCTCCCGCTACTTGCGCGCATAGAAATTCTTTGCTAAAAATGAAAAACCTGACACTGATGTTTTGCGGAAATAACCGCCCATATGCTGGGGCCAAAATGATGGCAACGATTAGATATACAGATAACACACGGAACGCGCGGCTCTCGCGCCGCCGTCGTAGGCCTATCTTTCAAATGTCTGCCCTATCAACACTGAAAAACTCTGCTTCGTGGAAACGACGAACTTAGGTTCGTTTCATTTATCATCAAACTGAGTACCTAATTCATCAAAATGACAAGTCCACGTTCGTCAATTTGACGAACCCTTAACGAACATAAACAAGGGTTCCTCAAAATGACGAACGTGGACTTGTCATCTTGACGAACCCGTGTTTATTTTTTAAGGGTTCGTCAAAATTACGAACGTGGACTTGTCATTTCGAGGAATTAGGGTACTGAGTTTGGTGATAATGGAAAACGAAGCTACATAAGTTCGTCATTTTGATGAAGCAGAGTTTTCAGTGAAATTTCATAGGTCGGTGATATGCCCGCCAAGTTTCTTACGGGTAACGGGGAATCAGGGTTCGATTCCGGAGAGGGAGCATGAGAAACGGCTACCACATCCAAGGAAAGCAGCAGGCGCGCAAATAGGAGCTGTCAGCGAGTTGACCTCTAGGTGTCACTACGGCCCAATTCAATGCATCTAGCGGACCCAGCCATTATCGATCGAGCAGCAATCACGTAGATTTTCCTGTACATTGGTCCGCTAAGACTTTGCTGCCATCTGTTGGCAATATGCGCGGCTGACTGCTCCTATTACCAACTTCTAGCACAGAGAGGTAGTGACGAAACATAACAATACGGGACCGCTTACTTTGAAACCGTCAAATGTCCATGAACCAAATTTGAAATAGCAACGCTGGGTATCCCTTGGGAAATAAGTCAAATCCATCGCGCACTTGGCTGTCAGAAATAGATGTGGAATGTAGATGACGTCACCGCTGCTCTGAACAACAGCCATCGTGTCATCAAAACTTGGGTTCATGGATTGTTCTTCCGCCCTGAAGAAAAACAACGTCCACTTTTTTCGTATGTTTCGTTTCACACTTCCAAAAAACGTATTTTCTCAAGTATCATCACAAGCTAAAATCTACGGTGGCTGGGAAAGGACACGGTAATTTTTTTTTCAAATTGTGAATCCCCGAGTTTATTTTTTTTATCTCAAGGCCCTGACTTTTTATCTCGGGGCCCTGACTTTTTGTCTCAGGGCCCTGACTTTTATTTTTTTTCCAAATTTTCATTCCCCGAGTTTATTTTTCTATCTCGAGGCCCTGACTTTTTATCTCGGGGCCCTGACTTTTTGGCCTCGAGATAAAAAAAATAAATTCGGGGAATCAAAATTTAAAGAAAAAAAATAAAAGTCAGGGCCCCGAGATAAAAAAATAAACTCGGGGAATTAAAATTTGAAAAAAAGTCAGGGCCTCGAGATAAAAAGACAGGGCCCCGAGATAAAAAGTCAGGGCCTCGAGATAAAAAAAATAAACTCGGGGAAATCAAAATTTGAAGAAAAAAAATTACCATGTCCTTTCCTTTCCCAGCCACCGTAATACAAAAATCCACTGGTATAAATGAGTAAAAAATAAACTCCACTGAAATTGTATCAAATTTTAATTTTTGAAGTGAGTTGTCAAAAATTAAAATTTGATATACATGTAATTTCAGTGGAGTTTATTTTTTACTCATTTAGTGGATTATTGTACATGTAGCTTGTGTCTTTCAAAATCCCGCCGATGAGTACTGACCCGTCATACAGCACAATATCTGGTCGCCATATTTTGTTCCACTTAATGCGTATGTGGTCAACCCCTCCAAAGTCAGCTGGATTCCACTTAAGCCTAACGTCTTTCCAAGCCTAAAAGAAAGAAAACGAAATCCGCTTTAGTGTGGCCTGGGATTCTTTGGCGCCGGTGTAACATCCATAATGAGGAGGGCGATATCCGACAGGTCGGCGCTGCGAGCGATGTGACCTGAGCGACGTCATTGACGTAATTTTAGTGTTGACGTTGCGTCATGAGAAAATGGCCTGTACATTTTCTACAGGAATAATGAGACAAAACGTATGCTTTTATCGGTATCACATTTCGTCGTTTTAAGGGAAAAAGTAAATGAAGTTAGAGAAATTTTCATCTACTACAAGATGATGTAAATTTTTCTGTCGGGCGACCAAAACAAACGGGTTATTTTCATGCCAAAAGTAAATTGAAATAACGTTAAAAAAAAGAAATTTCGGTCACAACGCTCGCAGCGACGCCGTGTGGTGTTAGTTCAGCGCGGTCCTCATTGTTTCTCTGTGTGAATGTTGCCCTTCATGTAAACTGCCCTACTGAGCATTCGTGATCTCTAAACAGCTGTCTACTGTCACTACATCCCCAATGCAAAGAAGAAAACACTGAAAAATTGGGAACATTGACAGATGTTACACCGATGTGTCCGGATCGAATCAAGGTCCCTCAGATTCCAAGGGCTGTATTCAAAAAGGGTGATCATCGCGCGATTAACTTCACTAAATGCACACACTTCCACCATGCATTTGACGAAGTTACACGCGTCTAAGGCCTGCTTTCCATTGGCGCGTTTCCGTGCGCGGAAACGCTCGAAAGCATTGTTTGTTTCCGGTGCGTTTGTCACGGCGCGGAAAAAAACAATGCTTTCGAGATTTTCAGTGTATCCCTAGCCTTACACCTCCCGCGTGAAACGCTGCGGGAGGCGTGCATTTTTCGGGGCAAGCACACTGGCCTGGGTAACTACAAAAGTCATTTCGGGCGGCGCGCGTCATTTTTTGCCGCGCATCTTTGGTGTGACCCATTTATTGAAAATCCATTGAACTTATTTTCCCGGCGGTGAACGCGCGTCGTTTTTCGCCGTCGCCGCCCGCGGCGTGGTTTTGGTGTGAAGGGGCCTTCACTTGTAGTGGGGTGCATAGGGATTGGATATATGCCTGGGTCCTTTTTCATAAACATACTTGAGTCAAAGTGTGATAGGGCCTACTTATCTTTTGTGTTGAACAAAGGATAAATTGCACACTTAAGTAGTTTTATGAATATGGGCCCTGATATGCTTGCAATGATACTCACGTATCGCATCCAGCAGTTCACACTAATAGTCTCGTCCTTTGGGTGCTGCAAAATCAACATTCGACATATTGTTTCCTGACGTCTTGAGAGTTACTGCGAAATTTTGTATTTTCATTTAAAAATCAACGGGTAGAAATAGTCTCGCGTCACCAGCCTCTCTCTCTTACAGGAGAGAGTCTGGTAGAACAGACTACAAAATCTCGTTACCGCCAGGTGGCGAGTGTATAGCTCAGAGCATCCGAATCTGATTGGCCAAAGGCAGATTTGACGTCATCAAACATGGCTGCGCCCATGAAACGCATGTGGAACGAACAAGGAACGAAAGAGTCTGAGGGAAATTTTAGCTTTTGTGACGTTTTATTGTGGTTTTCGCCGAGTGATATATAGAAGCCGATCTAACCTGGCCGTTTGAAGTGGACTGCCGATGAAATAAAGTGGAATTATATTGTATACGGTTCAATTTTACCGTCTGGCTGAACTTTAGAATCCCTCAGTGGTCGCAAGAGACCTACCATGGGCCATGGCACGCAATGTAAATCCTATTGTATAATATTCCATCAATCGATGACCGTGGATACTGTGCTAAAAAGGTAAAATTTCCCTCAGCCTCTTTCGTTCCTTGTTCGTTCCACATGCGTTTCATGGGCGCAGCCATGTTTGATGACGTCAAATCTGCCTTTGGCCAATCAGATTCGGATGCTCTGAGCTGGACACTCGCCACCTGGCGGTAACGAGATGTTGTAGTCTGTTCTACCAGACTCTCTCCTGTAAGAGAGAGAGGCTGGTGACGCGAGACTACGGGTAGAAATAGTTTGGAAGTAGGCCTTCGGGTATCTAGGCATGGGTGCTGAACTTCGATGGAAAAAAGAGGCGATTAAACCCAACAGGAAATTGCAACGCCTCCAGGCATTCAGAGGCCGTATGCATATCTCAAGTGTAAAATAATTTCCTCCAACTACTGTTCTAAACAAAAGATAAGGGAAATTTTACACTATACACTATACGGTGTCTTACACCGCATAGTGTCGAACGCTTGAGTCACCATGTACATGTACTAGTACCATACATGTCAAATTAAAAAGTTGATCATAGAAATCGGTGTTACCGCCCTTCTTTCGATATTGTTGACGATCAACACGGCTACCACTACCATACTCCGTTCGCACAAAGTTTGAGCCCGTTCGGCAACATTTTCAAGAACGTACTGAGAACCGGGACTGAGAACTAGCTCAGTGTGATGGGGCATCAAAGGAGCACGGAGTATTGGATCTCAAATGCGTTACTGTATTTGACTGCCGACGTAGAGGGAGCCACCTAGCGGCAGTAAGACGAACTACCAAAATGCATTACAAAATGTACGTAGTAAATCGGGTCAATTCGCCGACAACGTAGTTAGTCCCTGGGTTGGAGAGTGGCACGGTGGCGCCTGCTGTCGAGAAAAAGTGGCAATACCGTGGTCCTTTAAGTCACTGGCACGCGAGAGCTTCGTGAATAAAGTCCAACTTGTCATCTGGGCAGCAATTTTTCTTACCAGTTCGACGAGAGATACCATCGCCATACCAATCGCCACAACCACGCGTCCCGATTGATTATAAACCGGCCTCAAGCCCGGCTCGTATAAATTCTGCTGCAGCAACGCTTTCATCAGACGATGCTCTTCATTAAATGGATTAACACTTGCGGAGTTCGTGCCTTCAAATAATAAGAATGATAAAACTAAGGTTAGGGGCATACCGAACGCGATTTCGCTTGCGACAGGGCAACGCATGCGATTAAAGGCACGTTTCCACTATAGCGGATTCCGCGGCGGTTTTCGGCGAGCGGTGCGGTTTTCACAGGGTTTGGTATAATCCTTCGATGGTTTAACAATACAAAGGCCTATTGATTATCCCAATGCCTGTGAAAACCGCTCCGCTCGCCGCACGACGCGTAGGAATCCGCTATAGTGGAAACGGGCCTTTAGGCCTGCTTTCCATTGGCGCGTTTCCGTGCGCGGAAATGCTCGAAGCATTGTTTGTTTCCGCTTCGTGTTCCACGAGGCGTTTGCGGGCGCGGATTAGGAGGCGGGCGCGGGTGGAAAAAAATCGATCCAACGTATTTCCCTTTAGCTGTTTCACTCGCACCCGTGCCCGCCTCACTGAAAAACTTTTCTTCATCAAAATGACGAACTTAGGTTCGTTTTTATTATCACCAAACTGAGTACATGTATCTAAATTCGTCAAAATGACAAGTCCAGGGCCCGGTTTCACAAAGAATCTTAAAGGAGTTAGACGCCGAAGTTGTAAACACTCACTCACTGGTTCCCTATCCACGGACGCCTGCGGTGCTGCCACCTATTGTCGGTGATATGTACTGACGTGAATATCGTGAGTGAGTTGCATCGGACCGGGAACCAGTCTAACGATCACGGGTGCTGCCACCTGCACGAAGGAATAAAACTAGTTTGCCGACCATATTTGTAAACAAA
>NMRB01000185.1:208732-219629 GCA_002633025.1 Notospermus geniculatus | reverse complement strand
TTAAAGCCCCACAGTATTGAATTTTACTGGATTTTCAAAGTGTTGGGAGAATGCTGGTCGAGGTCTCATAGCATCGTGAAGGTCCCCAAAATGCCTGCCTGATGCGTATTTCCGAGAATCAAGGCCTAGTTTTCAGCACACAATGAAAAAATCTGCAGGGAGGGCTCTAATGTATTCAGATAGAGCGCAGTACATTTTACACGTCGTGACGTCGTGCACTGACGTCAAGAATCGCGGCGATGATTTGCGTTATTCAGATTCAATACAGTGGGGCTTTAAGCTAGGTACCATTAACTCAAAGCATTTTCCATTTGGTTAAAGGTACCATTAGCTTAAAGTCACTTTATGAAACAGGCCCCTTAACTATAAACCCAAAACTTTTTTCTTGATATTCCACCAAATTTTACAGCATTCCATCAAATCATGTCATGATATTCAGCAGACGAACACCTAATCATGTCTGACCAGCAATAATCAGACGATAATTAGAAATGAATTACACTGTCCCATAAAACAAAACATTTTAGACTTGAAGGTCTGTTTACCCAAACTAAATCATGTTTACTTTTCATACAGATCATATGTATGTTTTAATGAAGAATTAACCCACGAATTTATCATGTACGACCGAGAGAGTTATGGTACATCTTGAATTTTCAAATTTCCACTTCGTTGCTACAAAGTGGAAACGAAAGATAAATTTCAAAGTTTAATATACATCGTAACTCTATCGGTCTAAAAGACGCGCTGGCAGCAGGCGATATTTGTGGTACCAACCATCTCCTGAAATACATTACGTCATGGAAATTAAGTCCAATTTCGTATTTCGTACTTCGTGTTTCGCCAGATTTGCGAAAACTCCCTGATTGTACTTGACCGACTACGAATCAGCATGGGACGATGAAAAACAAAAATATTTTGACCTGAATTCATCATGATTGAATTGATTGAAGTGAACTTCTCAACTAACCTTTGTAAGTTGATCGGCAATTGGCCTCAATATGAAATGTGTGATTGAACTTCGGCATCATCCTTGTTTGTGTAAGTTACGTTTTATTCTCCTAATCAGGAGGTTTAATAAATAATAATAATAATAATAATTACGTGGCACATATTTTGGGTGGATGAATGCAGACTACGCAATACCACCCTCTCTTGCCACTCTATTCATCGTTTCGACGACCCGCCGCCATCTTGGTTTCCACGGAGATTTCTTGGAACCCGCGCATGCGCATTTTTCTGGTAGGCAAAACAACGCAAAGTGATTGTTCAAGAGATACGAATTTGCCCCACTCACGCACTGTGTCCCCCACAGACCTGCGCGAGATTGCCTACCAGATGTAACTGCGCATGTGCAGTTTGGAAGAAATTCAAGATGGCGGGGGGCCGTCGAAACGATGAATAGGGGCCTGCCTGCAGCAACTGGGAGGCTGGAACTGGAGGCTACTGATCAGTCGCCAGAAATGGTCGATGTATGCACACTTGCGCCTTTGCTGGAACTGAGTTACCGAGTTTGCCGTCGTGCCACAGCAATAGGAGCTGTCAGCGAGTTGACCACTAGGTGTCACTACGGCCCAATTCAATGCATCTAGCGGACCCAGTCATTATCGATCGAGCAACAATCGCGTAGATTTTCCTGTACATTGGTCCGCTAGAACTTTGCTGCCATCTGCTGGCAATATGCGCGGCTGACTGCTCCTATTAATAGAAACTAGGCCTAGTTGTTGCGCTGTGAGTTCAGGGGCGGAGAGGATCTGGCTTCCTATTTCTCGAATGCTTTTATTGTTTCCACTTATCTGAATTCGACAGGAGTTTTCACGATTTCAGATCGGAGAACATCCCACCCCACTGTCCAAGACCCGTCATCCGCTCCCACGAAGAATTGCTTTTACCCGACGACTGATGCAGGGCCGGATCGGGGGGGGGGNATTCGACTATTTTGCTCTCAGATGCCAGGAAAATGCATCTAAAAGCACTTATAATTGTCAAAATTTTCTGGGGGGGAGGGGGGAGGCCCTCCGTGCTTTCGGTGCTCACCACGTCCATCGACCCCTCCCCCCTTTCTGTCAATCTGGATCCGGCCCTGGATCGTAACCGAACTTCATATGATAATAGGGAGTTTTCGCAAAGCCCCCGAAACGCCAACGCGAACGCCAAACCCATTGTTCGATGCCACGAAGAGAGCACCAAACAAAAGTATTGACGTTCGCGTTGGCGTTTCGGGGGCTCTGCGAAAACTCTCTAATGAAGTGACTAAACCCGATCCGATGTCCCCATTACGTCACCAAAAGACAAAGAAATTATCCGTCGATTTGGAGACGAATTTGTTGCAAATATAGAGTTTTCGCAAAGCCCCCGAAACGCCAACGCGAACGTCTATCCTTTTGTTCGGTGCTCTCCTCGTGGCACCGAACAATGGGTTTGGCGTTCGCGTTGGCGTTTCGGGGGCTTTGCGAAAACTCCCAATGAGTTGAACGCCTACCTTGATCAGCAACGACAAGTACCAAGAGAAGGAACAAACTTCGTCCGCGAAAGAAACGGAAGCTGTCATCGAGAGCCATGTTGATTGTCTGAGGAAGTAGCTGAACTGTTGTTTAGACCTAGGCCTACTTGGTACATCGATACTTGGCCTGCATCCTACCATGCTGCTGGGGGCCATCTCAAAATACAAAACATCCATGGCGCTCACGCCACAAAACGGACAGTAGCGCCGTAGTGTAACGGCAAAGACGGGAACGTCTAGATTGTCAAGTCACGGATGGATGATGTTGGGGAGGGGTGGGGCGGGGAACATTCTTTGTTGCTCCGGCAAGAAAATATCTAGATGTTGGTCCTTTTCTTATCGTCTGCTGAACTACCTGCTTAAAGCCTAGGTCACAAATCCACCGGGCCCCGTACGATTTTCCCCACCCAGCGGGTTGCAGTTGATTTTAGAGACTGAAACACGGATCTAAGGTGAATTATGCCGAAATCGCCTCAATGGATAAAAAATTGGCCAAAATGTCTGTTTTTAGTCGCCGTACGGGCCCCGGAGTGGATATGTGACCTAGGCTCCGACATACCATGTTGCAATCGGAGCCAATCTTCATTCCACATCCGATTGGCGCGAGGTTTCCGGCCGATATCTCTGCAACGACTTGGTCAAATTTGACAAAACATACATCAATCGACTTGTCTTTCTTTTCGATATCTTTTTGCAATCTTTATTTTTGGCGTTAGGCCGACATAACTGATCCCTTTCTCAAAACACACTTCCGATTTCGCCACGATGTTCAGTGCAGTTTACACGCGCGCGATGCATTGCGTCATTTCAAAATGGGCGCCATTTCGGCCGTAAACACGAACTGCTGTTGGTGAAAGAACTTCTTTATATCACGTTTTTAGGGAAAATGACAGAGATGATGCCTGTAGCGGCATAAAAGACAAATCGATTGATGTATGTATGATGTGTCATATTTGACCCAGCCGTTGCGGAGCTATCGTTCATAAACCTCGCGCCATTCGAAAGTGGAATGAAGAGTAGTGTAGATGGCAGCACCGATGATAGGCCTAAGCTAGAATGTCTAGGCCCCTATTATGTGGGTTTGATTCTCGCAAGTACTACTTTTGTGTTGGAGTTTTTGTTGATCTGTCGAACCATTGATATATAGACCAACCAACTGACACAGAATAGCAAATTCGTTCCGTTCCAGTTCTCGCAGTGAGTTGGAAATGTCTTCCTGTCTGTTGTTGGCATTGATAGGCCTATCGCGGTCTGTGGACGGCACCCCAAGGAGAAAGCGGCGAATTGCACGCAATCAGCAGCAAAGATCAAGAGCAGTGGTGCACTAGGGCCAACTTTCACAATATTCACACCGTCCAAGGTCCTATTCGAGCAAGCCTGACGATTTGAGAAGTTGCGGCCGCACTCTCTTCGAACTGGAAGAAAATGGCGCCCAGTGCAGAAAATGGGATGACCAAGGAAGAGGTATGGATGCGTTCCTTTTTTATTCTGCAGGCTGCGCTGCGCAAGACTGCTTTTTGTACCGTATATATCTTTTTCCCCCGGGGCCAAAATTTGTGTTTCTTCATTCGATGTAGGCTTTCTGTGGCCTAGGCTATAACCAACAGCCCACTTGTAGGCTTTCTATAGCCTATCATGTATAGCCTTTCTATAGCCTGACCTACAGTATACTTTTAGTAGCCCACATGTAGGCGTTCTGTAGCCTACATACAAATTTAATCTTCCCTTATATTCCGTCTTCTTCTATTCAAGGTTTCGAAATCTTTCGACTCGAACAAGTATTCTACGAAAAAAACCATCGCGAACAGCGTCCTGAACCTGTCCTTGCTGATTACGACCGTCACGCAATTTAAGGCAGTTCTAGACGCCAAGACGAAGACGTATAGAGACTTTCTATTGGCTTTGCTGGTGGTTTCCATTCTTATTCAAGCTGCCATAGGTTTGGGGTTGGCGACGATGACGTTCCTCAACATCGACAAGACGACGAAGAAGGAGAGGGATAATAAAAGAAAAGAATTAAGGAAGAAAATTCGCGTGGCTTGTGAAAATTGTATGTGCTGCAGTGAGGAACATGAGGCTTCCGGTGAAACACCTGATGGTGATGTCGGATCAAATGGGACTTCAAGCCAGCCAAAACCTACCGATTCTGATAAAGCGGATGACGATGAAGATACTCCTCAGCAACGGAATGCGAACTATACAAACTACACTGTTTTAGTTCTTTCTATGATCCTGTTAGGTGTCATCGTCTTCATTGATATATTCGGGGAGTTTAACACAGAAATTGGGTCTACCGGTACTACAGCTGCCCCAACTGCAGGGTAACTCCTGTTAGGCCTAATTAGCTAGGCCTACCGAATGTGATTAGTGTCTCTGTTTCCTGAGTTACAACTGCCCCGAATGTGACCCACTGTAACCCTACAACCATTGCTGCGTAAAGCTGGGTTCACTGGCGCACGGATCCGGTCCGTTTGCCCCTAGTTTTCCGGATACGACAACGCAAAAGTCCATTTGAGCTATTTTTTACACACCTGAACCGGACAGGATCCATGTGCCAATGAACCTTGCTTGAGGCAAACACATAAGGCTAGGCCCACGCACACAAATAACGCTCACATGTGTTGAAATGTATCACGACTTCATTGTTTACATTCAATGTTTGTAAACATGGATGTACATAATGTTATTTTGGACTTTTGAGATATGGCAACCCGCTGTACCAAATTCAATACTTTCGGTACCGTATCAAAAGAATTTCTAGAGGGGCATGCCACCAACACATTACTCATAAGACAAAGAAAGCCTGGATATAAACAAAATGCAAAGAAACAATTATTTTCGTGGCCCACAAAAATACCTGTGATACATTATCTTTAAGATTGTTTAGGATCACATAAGACTAATATCTTGAACGATTCATTTTAACGCCAGTATCAGCAAGAATAATGTCGAACAGCTTATTTCAACACCAGGATCACATAAGAATTAATGTTGAACTATTCATTTGATTTGGATCGCATAAGAATCATCAAGAAAGTATTCATTTTAACGTGAGTATTGGTATTTTTCATCTTAACGCCAACATCCCGTAAGAATGATGTTCTAACATTCATTTGCTAATCGCATAAGAATCATCAAGAACTATTTATTTTAACGCCAGTGTTGGTAAAATTGTTCATTTTAACGCCAGGATCACGTAAGAACGATGTTGAACTATTCATTGTAATGCTTATTAACAGTAAATTTAAATGTCTTGTAAATGTCTTGTTTAAGTTATAAACATCTCGTTCAGTTTCCCCTAAACACGAAACATGAAGGAATCCTGAACATCGTGTTTAGGACTGGTTCACGGCTCGGGTGGAATTGGTCAAATTTGTCGTTTCGCTATATCTCCCGCCGGCGAATTTTTCCCCCCAGGATAGTTGGTATACAACCAATCAGATGGCAGTATGACGTACAGTATACAATACTGTTTGTTACACCAGCATGTAGGCTACCTGCTTATACCGACTTACCATGTTGCGATCGGTGCCTAGTGAAGATGACAGCACCCATGATAGGCCTAAGCCAGAATGTCTACAATATATGTGGGTTCGATTCTCGCAAGAACTACTTTGTTGAGCTTTTGTTGATCTGTCGAACCATACCAACCAACTGACACAGAATAGCAAATGTTCGTTCCGTTCCAGTTCTCGCAGTGGGTTGGAAACGTCTTGTTGGCATTGATAGGCCTATCGCGTTCCAAGGACAACGCGGAGAATTGCACGCAGTCAGCAAAGACCAAGAGCACTAAGTGCCAACGCTCCCAACATTCACACCCAGTTCCAATCTCTGCATCTCTAGGCAAGCCTAGCAAGTCTGACGATTTGAGAAGTTGCAACCGGATACTTCGGTGGAAGAAAATGCCGTCCAGCGGAGAAAAAGTGATGACCATGGATGAGGTATGGATGCCTTCCTTTTTATTCCACTGTGTCTTTTCATAAAACTGGCAGGAAACATCGAATGCGTGGAAAGCTACTGGTGTGTTCTCTTTGTTTCTATCATAGATAAGCTTTCCACCCATTCGATGTTTCACGTTCGCACCGATCTAAGGGCGGACTTCCACCTGAAAGTTTTCTGTCGCAATTTTCCTTTTGTAAACTTATAGAAAATTGTCAGACACTCTGTTGCATGATCAATTTCTGTAGCGTGGAAGAGGCCTTTAAAGATTATGTCAGCCAGTTATTTTTGTGTCCGACAGTTATTGCTTGGAATAGCACATGTTCTATTCCTCGCCAGAAATGTCTGCAATCTTTTCGAACAATGCGGCAGTCCTCAACAATAGACACACGAGCAAATTTTGGACCACCTGCAACAGAGTGTCTGACAATAGACCCCTTGCGCTTATCAGCCCAGGGTGTCAACATTAGCCTCGCCCTAGGGGGCCTAATGCATTTGTACAGTTGGCTCCTGTGCTTACCGTCGGCACAATGCACTAGGCCCAAGGTTTGTTTACACCTTCTGGCTGTAATGGCCGACTTGCGCAAGTGGTCTATTTTCCATAGGTTTCCATAAGAAAAAATGCGACAGAAAACTTTCAGGTGGAAGGCCGCCTTAAGGAAACAAAACAAGCACGCAGAATTTGAAGTGCACTGAACAGAATTCCCGCACGGTGGCTGGGAAAGGACATGGAAATGGATTTTTTTAACATTTTGATTCCACGAGTTGATTTTTTTATCTCGAGGCCTGGTCTTTTTATGTCGAGGCCTCGAATTAATAGGGAGGTTTCGCAAGCGCCCGGTTAGGCCATACGACGACGTTTATCTATTGTTTGGGTATACCCACACAATAGATAAACGTCGTCGTAGGGCCTAACCGGGCGCTTGCGAAACCTTCCTAATAACTCGAGGCCCCGACTATTTTCTCGAGGCCTCCACTTTTATCTCGAAGCATCGACTTTTTCATCTTGAAGTTGAAGCCCCGATCGCGTGTATGGCAGGCCAGAGTGGTCACAATTCTTGCCTTATATTCCCTCTTCTTCTACTCAAGGTTTCGACCTCTTTCGACTCGAACAAGTATGCTACGAAAAAAACCATCGCGAACAGCGTCCTGAACCTGTCCTTGCTGATTACGACGGTCACGCAACTGAAGGAAGTTGCAGACGACAAGAAGAAGACGTATAGAGACTTTCTATTGGTTTTGCTGGCGTTTTCCATTGCTGTTCAAGCTGCCATTGGTTTGGGGTTGGCGACGATGGCGTTCCTCAACATCAACAAGATGACGAAGAAGGAGAAGGATAAGAAAGACGAGGAGACAACTGAAGCCTCCGCACCTGCTGATGGTGGTGACTCAAACGCGGCTTCCGATCAGCCACCTACCGATTCCGGTGATGGTGTCTCAAACGGGAATGCCAATCAGCCACCACAACCTAACGATTCCAGTGATGGTGTCTCAAACGGGAATGCCAATCAGCCACCACAACCTAACGATTCCGGTGTTGGTGTCTCAAACGGGAATGCCAATCAGCCACCACAACCTAACGATTCCGGTGATGGTGTCTCAAACGGGACTTCTGATGACGATGACGATGAAGATACTCCTCAGCAACGGAATGCGAACTATACAAACTACGTTGTTTTAGTTCTTTCAATGATCCTGTTAGGTATCATCGTCTTCACTGATATATTCGGGGAGTTTAACACAGAAATTGGGTCTACTACAGTTGCCCCTACAACTACTGTTGCTGCCGCAGGGTAACTCCTGTTAGGCCTAATTAGCTAGGCCTACCGAATGTGATGAAGGAGAACTCCAGTCACACAAGGCTAGGCCCATGCAACAAATAACACTCACATGTATTGAAATGTATCACGACTTCATTGTTTACATGCAATGTTTGTAAACATGGATGTTTACATAATGTTATTTTGGACTTTTGAGATATGCCAACCCACCANCATAAGGCGATTGTGTATGATCATAGGGATTTTATGCCATTATCATAGGTATTTCATCTCGATATTCACTTTGTGCAAGCACCACCACATTTCCCATGATTCCTCATTCCTTGAACAAAAGAGCATCCAACATGTCAAAGTAACTGGCGCGGGAAATTCAAACAGTGCTGTTTTCTATTTTGTCAGCTAGCGCCCCCTGGAGAACAAATTTCGAATTAATTACCATCGCACTTGGTGCATCAAAAATCAAGCTCCATACCCTGTCAATTTCTATTTGATATATTGCTTCTGGGCTGAGTTATTGCGGTTTTCCATTTTACGGAAAAAGCCCCCTGGAGGACATAATGTAGGTCAAATCGCAATTTTTTTTGGTTCTGTTTCGTGTCCTTCCTAGGGCCTACCTCTTCACCAACTTTCATGACCCTGGGCCTTGCGGTTGCGAAACGTGCCAGTTTCACGGACGACACACAGACGGACGCCACTCAGTATACATATGACTAGCTCAGCTGAAAGCTGAGCTAAAAAGTGGAGTACACTGATGTGCAACACACTTTATGGGGAGTGACCCCCGGGCTCCTGTCACACAAGGCTAGGCCCACGCACACAAATAACGCTCACATGTATTGAAATGTATCACGACTTCATTGTTTACATTCAATGTTTGTAAACATGGATGTTAATGTTATTTTGGACTTTTGAGATATGCCAACCCACCAAATTGAATACTTTCGGTACCGGGTATCAAAAGAATTTCTATATGGGCATGCCACCAACACATTACTCATAAGACAAAGAAAGCCTGAACATAAACAAACAAAATGTAAATGAACAATTATTTTCGTGGCCCGCGAAAGTACCTGTGATACATTATCTTTAAGATGTCACTGTAGTGCTTAGGATCGCATAAGACTAATCTTGAACGATTCATTTTAACGCCAGTATCAGCAAGAATAATGTCGAACAGTTTGTTTTAACACTAGGATCACAGAAGAATAATGTTGAACTATTCATGTGCTTGATTAGGATCGCATAAGAATCATCAAGAACCATTCATTTTAACGCCAGTATTGGTATTGTTCATATTAACGCCAGGATCACGTAAGAACGATGTTGAACTATTCATTGTAATGCTTATTAGGATAGCATAAAAAGTTATCAAGAACGTGTAACGCCAGTATTGGTGTTGTTTATTTTAACGCCACGATCACTTAGCTTCCCAACGAAATGGAAGCTGTCGTCGAGAGCCATGTTGATTATCTAAGTAGCTAAACTGTTATTTAAGCCTAGGCCTACTTGGTACACCCGTACACCAATAGAGCACTTATCTAAATTTGATGATAACAGGAAGTCAATTCCCAGAATCTTGACAAATTTTTCGACCCCAATCGGGGTCTTCTTCAGGCTGGCACTTTCAAGTCGAGCTACCACTAAGTGTATGTAAGTGTAATCTGAATTCGACAGGAATTTTCACGATTTCAATCTTTTGTATTTCGGATGGTACAGATAAGAGAACATCCCCACTGTCGAAGATCCGTCATCCGCTCCAATCAAATGGCTTCCACTGATCGTAGGCCTACCCGAACTTCGTATGAAGTGACTAACACCACGGTAACACCACGGTAACACCAGTAAGGAAACGTCGTTTCCTTCGGAAACTCCATGTGTAACTTGGAGACTGGGCCCTACTTTTACTATTTACTCTCCAGATGCCCGTGCTAACACCGACGTCCCCATCCCATTACGTCACCAAGACAAAGAAATTATCCGTCAATTTGGAGACGATTTGTTGGAAATACGTTGGACGCCTACCTTGATAAGCAATGACAGGCACCAAGAGCAGGAACAAACTTCGTCCGCGAAAGAAACGGAAGCTGCCATCGAGAGCCAGGCTTTGTAGAGACGTATTGCTCCCGCTAGGTGACTCCCTCTAAATGTACATGTACGTCGGCAGTCAAAATACCATTCGGCTCGGCCTCGCCCGGCCTCCTTCGGGTACTTCGGGATTTGTCGGGAGTCCGGCTCGGCTGTATAACGAAACGCGCCATCTTGAAACGGAAATGGGTCCTCAGTTCCGGCGATTTACTAACCCATTCGTCCGCCGGATAAAATATAGTGCCCAGGTGATGGTGTCTAGAATTACACGATATACGCATATTTTTTGAAAATTCATCATTGTATATATGAATTACTTAAAACTATAGATTTATGCGTAGGGGAGACCGGGGCTGGTTGTAACAGGGGTAGGTTGTAACAGAGCTAATATTTCCTTGAATATCCACTGGGAAGGGCTGAGTTTCCTCACATGTATTGACATTGATACCGGCCACCTTTGTACCAAAGGGCATCTGAATGTCCGAATTGACTTTCCAAAAAATCGACAAAAACCGTTTTTAGTACATGAAAGTAAAAAATGACCTGATCAGAAAATCTCTTCTGCTTCACTGCCTGTGCAGTTTTAGAA
>NMRB01000185.1:180417-207747 GCA_002633025.1 Notospermus geniculatus | reverse complement strand
GGGGCGGGTGAATATTCCTTGTTTCTCCGGCGAGGGAATATCTAGATGTTGGTCTCTATGGTCTGCTGAACTTCCCGTTTTACCGACTTACCATGTCAGTCATGAATGTTGTGGTTTTAGTGTAGATGGTAGCACCGGTGGTACCGGTAGGCTAAGCCAGATGTCTATGTGCACAGCTTTTGTGTTGTTTTTTTTTGAGGGGCCTACCTGTCGAACGATTGATAGATGGACCCACCAACTGACAAAGCAAATACATGTAAATATGTTTCGTTCCATTCTATTTCTCGCACTGGGTTGGAAACGTCGTCCAGTGTTGTTGGCATTTTTGATTTAATCGCGGTCTGTGGAGGGCACCCCTAGGAGAAAGCGGCGAATTGCACGTAAACAGCAGCAAAGATCAAGCGCACTAGTGCCAACGCTCCCAACATTCACACCCAGTTCCAACCTCTGCATCCCTAGGCAGGCCTATTCGAGCAAAGCTTGACGATTTGAGAAGTTGCGACCGGAGACTTCGAACTGGAAGAAAATGGCAGAAAAAGGGAAGACCATGGACAAGGTATGGATGCCTTCCTTTTTATTCCACTGTGTCTTTTCATAACACTGACAGGAAACATCGAATGCGTGGAAAGCTAATCTGGTGGTGTTCTCTTTGTTTCTATCTATCATAGATTAGCTTTCCAAGCATCCGATGTTTCACCTTCGTTCCGCCGATTTAAGGAAACAAAACTAGCACGCAGAGTTTGAAGTGCACTGAACAGAATTTATTTCCGACGTCATCTTCAATCTCTTTCGCGACTACTGGCTGCGCGAGACTACTTTTCTACTTTTCGTATCTCTTTTTTCCCGGGGCCAAAGTTTGTGTTTTCTTTATTTGAAAACGATAGACTGGCTTTCTGTAACCTACATCATGGAGATATTAGGGAGGTTTCGAAATCAAACGATAAACGTAAACGTTAACGACAACGTTATTTTTGTACCGAAAATGCAATATAAATCTGGTTAATGTGTATACGAAAAATAACGTTGTCGTAAAGTTTACGTTTATCGTTTGGTTTCGAAACCTCCCTATTATATTACCTCCGTGCCTACGTAGACTATAGCCTGTAGCCAAGGCTTTCTGTAGCCTGCATAGAAATTTTTCTTCACCTATATTCCGCCTTCTTCTATTCAAGGTTCCGACCTCTATCGACTCGAACAAGTATGCTACGAAAAAATCCATCGCGAACAGCGTCCTGAACCTGTCCTTGCTGATTACGACCGTCACGCAATTTAAGGAAGTTCTAGACGACAGCACGAAGACGTATAGAGAGTTTCTATTGGCTTTGCTGGTGGCTTCCATTGCTATTCAAGGTGCCGTAGGTTTGGGGTTGCTGACGGTGACGTTCCTCAACATCAACAACAAGGAGAGGAAGACGACAAATAACGAAGCGGTTGGCAACCAGACAGGCCCAGACTCTTCTACTGCTCCCAATCCGCCACAGACTACTGCTCGGCCACAAACTACTGCCGTTGACCAAACAGAACCTAACGATTCTGATGAAGATACTTCTGAGCAACAAAAGGCGAACAAAGCAAACTACGTTGTTTTAATTCTTTCTATGATCCTGTTAGGTATCATTGTCTTCATTGATATATTCGGGCAGTTTAACACAGAAATTGGATCTACTTCAGCACCTACAACTACTGTTGCTGCCGCTGGGTAAGGCCGCATAAAAAATCTTTAGTTTAGTATCACATCCCGCCTCGAAATTTCTTGCCTCCTCAAATATTTTTTTTATTTATTTTTAAAAAATTGTTTCTCTCAGTTTTACCATTTTACCACAAACTGACGATCCTCAATGGGGCCATGACTCGTAATAAAAATCTCCTTTTCAGTTCTTAAGGGTTTCTAAGGGTTTGTTCCTAAGGGTTGTGTGGAAGTTGCTTATATGGGAGCTGCAAAGCTTCAAAGCTCTCTTTGGATGATCACATTTCAGAACGAAAAATAAAAATTTAAAAAACCCTCCTCCCTCCACACTTTTTACAAGTAGGCCTGTGAATGATGCTAAACTAAAGATTTTTTTATATGGCCTAACTCCTATTGCCTGTGTGATTACTGTCGCAGTTTCCTCAGTTACAGCTGCCTCGAATGCGACCACTGTAACTACAACCATTGCTGCTGCAGGGTTGTCATGCACAATAAGCTAGGCCCACGCACACAAATAACACTCAGATGTATGAATATATTGTATAATAACAATCTTGAACGATTCATCTTTTAGCGCCAGTAACGGCAAGAAAAATATAGTACTAGTATATATCTTTATTCATGTAAAGTACACACACACATGCATGTTTATTTTAACGCCAGATCACATAAGAATAATGTTGAACTATTCATTTGCTTAATTAGGATCGCATAAGAATCATCAAGAACCATTCATTTTAACGCCAGTGTTGGTATATTGTTCATTTTAACGCCAGGATCATGTAAGAATGATGATTAACTATTCATTTGCTTAAAAACGATCGCATAAGAAACCCCAGTGTTGGTATTAATAATGTGGGCTTATAGTGCCTTTTACATTTAAGTGTCAAGGCACTTCGCAATTATTACCCCAGCCTGTTCATTCCAATTTCATATCTCCACTCCCTGGGGAGTATTACAGTCCCGGCAGCCGATTTCAGCGCTCTTGGACTCCGGTACCCCGTTTACACCTGGGTGGAGCAAGTGAGGCAAAGTGACTTGCTCAAGGTCACAAGCCAGCGTGTTTTTTTCTTGGCCAGGAACCCAGGACCCTCTGATTAACCGTCTCGCTAACCACTCGACCACGCCGCTCCTCAATTCAATATTGTTCATTTTAACGCCAAAATCCATTTGGATGATGTTCATAACTTACTATCCATTTACTTAAAAAGGCTCGCATAAGAATCATCAAGAATTATTCATTTTAACGCCAGTATTGGACAGGTATTGTTCATATTAACGCCAGGATCACGTAAGAACGATGTTGAACTATCCATTGTAATGCTTATTAGGATAGCATATAAAAAGTATCAAGAACATTTAACGCACAGTTTTGGTGTTGTTTATTTTAACGCCAGGATCACTTAAGAATGATGCTGAACTAATGGTAGTTTGTCGGTTATTGATGCATAGGATCGTGTGAGAATTATTGAGATCTTTTTATTTTAGGCCGGTGTAACGTCGATCAGTGTTCCCCGTATTTCTGTGTTTTTCTTATTGTTTCCCTCCTGACGGGGGATTAAGCGGCAACTAACCCAACAATAACCATTCTATGCCGCGTCTATTGTTGGGGAACACTGAGCTACAGAAACACTCACAGATGTTACACCGGGTTTATTTAGCAAGCATGCTTGCCAAGCAGTTCCCTTTTTCGTCCTTATTTAGCAAGCATGCTTGCCATCTAATGCTGAAAAATGTCCCTATTTGGCAAGCATGTCACGCCCCCTAATGAATATTAATAGGATATGTGCTTGCCGTATTATTCAGCACGTTTGGCTATTGGGCAAGCAAATATGCCATTTGTTTGTTATAACCTTGGAGAAAGTTTTACAGTCATTACATAGCAAGGTATAGCAGATAACAGGTCAACTCAGGTTGATAACAAAATCCAACATGGCTACCGTCCATTATAGTATAGATTGTTATGGCACGACGGCAAACTCAGTAACTCAGTTCCAGAGAGTCGCAAGCGTGCATACATCGACCGTTTCTGGCGACTGATCAGTAGCCTCCAGTTTCAGCCTTCCAGTCGCCAGGTACATGTAGCTCATCGCGACAAGGGTGGTATTGCGTAGTCTGCAATGATCCACCCAAAAATTGTGCCACGTAATTACGGATGTTCAATCACAATATTGAGGCCAATTGCAGATCAACTTACAAAGGTTAGTTGAGAAGTTAACTTCAATCATGAATTCAGGCCAAAATGTTTTTGTTTTCATCGTTCCGTGCTTCTTCGTAGTCGGTCAAGTTCAATCAATCTGAACAAACGAATCGAATCAAAAGTTTAAAAGGCGCTCAGGCACAGGAAACAACGGACGGTCGCTTGTGTTATTGGTCAAGTCCAAGGTCTCGGAAGTGACATTTTTTCACCCACTTAGTTTTCAGTACTGTCGATCTGCAACCATTGGAACCAAGAAAGATGAAATACCTTGCATCACGTCAGAGGGTTTTAGCAGCCTCCTTTGCCAAAATCAGGTCATCACCATGGCAGTTTTCCATTCAGAACACTTCGGGTTTTCCCGTCATTCTTCGGAAAAGCCCCTCGGAAGTCATACAGTCATGCGCGGAGCGATTCTGGTCGTGATCACGACCAGGGCCAACCGCACAGAAAGTCCGATAGTGCTACCAACACCTATCGGCAGTTAGTTATAACGCATTTTCCCATTAGCTAACTGCCGATATATAGGCACTGACAGCACTATCAGACTTTCTGTGCGGTCGGCCCAGAATTGTTAGGGAAAGTAGCTCTCGCCGCTTACGTTAATGACAATAATTGTAATAAAATCCATCAAATCTTTACTCGATGGAATAGATGTAAAACGTATGGAAACCCTTCAATCAGTACACTAATGAGTATAAAAGTACACAAAATGATCATAATGTGTGATTTCCACTTTATCTGATTCGACAGGAGTTTTCACGATTTCAGATCGGGAGAACATCCCCCACCCCACCACCCACTGTCACAGACACGTCATCCGCTCCCATCAAAAATTGCTTCTACTCGACCACTGATGCAGGGCCGGATCTGGGGGGGGGGGCGTGAGTATTTTGCTCTCAGATGCCAGGAAAATGCATCTAAAAGCACTTAAATTATCAAATTTTTCTGGGGGCGAGCCTTCGCGCTTTCGGTGCTCACCACCTCCATCGACCGCCCCCTTCTGTCAATCTGGATCCGGCCCTGGATCGTAGCCGAACTTCATATGAAGTGACTAACCCCGATCCGATGTCCTCATTACGTCACCAAGACAAAGAAATCATCCGTCAATTTGGAGACGAATTTGTTAAGTTGAACGCCTACCTTGATAAGCAATGACAAGCACCAAGAGCAGCAACAAACTTCGTCCGCGAAAGAAACGGAAGCTGTCATCGAGAGCCATGTTGATTGTCTGAGGAAGTAGCTGAACTGATGTTTAGGCTTTTAGGCCTACTTGGTACACCGATACTTGGCCTGCATCCTACCATGCTGCTGGGGGCCATCTCAAAATACAAAACATCCATGGCGCTCACTCCACAAAACGGACAGTAGCGCCGTAGGAGTGTAACGGCAAATACGGGCCGATATCTCCGCAACGGCTTGGTCAAATTTGACGAAACAAACATCAATCGACTTGTCTTTCTTTTCGGTATCTTTTTGCTATCTTTATTTTTTGCGTTAGGCCGACATAACTGATCCCTTTCTCAAAACCCACTTCATTTCGCCACGGTGTTTACACGCGCGCGATGCATTGCGTCATTTCAAAATGGCCGCCATTTCGGCCGTAAACACGAACTGCTGTTGGTGAAAGAACTTCTTTATG
Source organism: Notospermus geniculatus (assembly GCA_002633025.1). Lineage (NCBI taxonomy): Eukaryota > Metazoa > Nemertea > Pilidiophora > Heteronemertea > Lineidae > Notospermus > Notospermus geniculatus. The sequence goes on along the minus strand of NMRB01000185.1, from coordinate 202,221 downwards.
TCACGTTTTTAGGGAAAATGACAGAGATGATGCCTGTAGCGGCAAAAAAAGACAAATCGATTGATGTATGTATGGTGTGTCACATTTGACCCAGCCGATGCGGAGCTATCATTCATAAACCTCGCACCATTCGAAAGTGAAATGAAGAGTAGTGTAGATGGCAGCACCGATGATAGGCCTAACCCAGAATGTCTAGGCCCCTATTATGTGGGTTTGATTCTCGCAAGTACTACTTTTGTGTTGAGTTTTTGTTGATCTGTCGAACCATTGATATATAGACCAACCGACACAGAATAGCAAATTCGTTCCGTTCCAGTTCTCGCGATGAGTTGGAAACTTCTTCCTGTCTGTTGTTGGCATTGATAGGCCTATCGCGGTCTGTGGACGGCACCCCAAGGAGAAAGTGGCGAATTGCACGCAATCAGCAGCAAAGACCAAGAGCAGTGGTGCACTAGGGTTTAACGTTCGCAATATTCACACCGTCCAAGGTCCTATTCGAGCAAGCTTGACGATTTGAGAAGTTGCGGCCGGACTCTTCGCCTGGAAGAAAATGGCGCCCAGCGCAGAAAATGGGATGTCCAAGGAAGAGGTATGGATGCCTTCCTTTTTTATTCTGCAGGCTGCGCTGCGCAAGACTGCTTTTTGTACCGTATATATCTTTTTCCCCCGGGGCCAAAATTTGTGTTTCTTCATTCGATGTAGGCTTTCTGTGGCCTGGGCTATAAGCAACAGCCCACTTGTAGGCTTTCTATAGCCTATCATGTATAGCCTTTCTATAGCCTGTCCTACAGTATACTTTTAGTAGCCCACATGTAGGCGTTCTGTAGCCTACATAAAAATTTAGGGCCGTATTCTAGAAGCGTCCTTAAGTGTAAGGTCGACCTTTAGCTATTGTTTGCAGGATAGAATACAAAAGATTAAGGTCGACCTTACACTTAAGGAAGCTTCTAGAATACGGCCCTTAATCTTCCCTTATATTCCGTCTTCTTCTATTCAAGGTTTCGACCTCTTTCGACTCGAACAAGTATTCTACGAAAAAAACCATCGCGAACAGCGTCCTGAACCTGTCCTTGCTGATTACGACCGTCACGCAATTTAAGGCAGTTCTAGACGCCAAGACGAAGACGTATAGAGACTTTCTATTGGCTTTGTTGGTGGTTTCCATTCTTATTCAAGCTGCCATAGGTTTGGGGTTGGCGACGATGACGTTCCTCAACATCGACAAGACGACGAAGAAGGAGAGGGATAATAAAGGAAAAGAATTAAGGAAGAAAATTCGCGCGGCTTGTGAAAATTGTATGTGCTGCAGTGAGGAACATGAGGCTTCCGGTGAAACACCTGATGGTGATGTCGGATCAAATGGGACTTCAAGCCAGCCAAAACCTACCGATTCTGATAAAGCGGATGACGATGAAGATACTCCTCAGCAACGGAATGCGAACTATACAAACTACACTGTTTTAGTTCTTTCTATGATCCTGTTAGGTGTCATCGTCTTCATTGATATATTCGGGGAGTTTAACACAGAAATTGGGTCTACCGGTACTACAGCTGCCCCAACTGCAGGGTAACTCCTGTTAGGCCTAATTAGCTAGGCCTACCGAATGTGATTAGTGTCTCTGTTTCCTGAGTTACAACTGCCCCGAATGTGACCCACTGTAACCCTACAACCATTGCTGCGTAAAGCTGGGTTCACTGGCGCACGGATCCGGTCCGTTTGCCCCTAGTTTTCCGGATACGACAACGCAAAAGTCCATTTGAGCTATTTTTTACACACCTGAACCGGACAGGATCCATGTGCCAATGAACCTTGCTTGAGGCAAACACAAGGCTAGGCCCACGCACACAAATAACGCTCACATGTGTTGAAATGTATCACGACTTCATTGTTTACATTCAATGTTTGTAAACATGGATGTTTACATAATGTTATTTTGGACTTTTGAGATATGGCAACCCGCTGTACCAAATTCAATACTTTCGGTACCGTATCAAAAGAATTTCTAGAGGGGCATGCCACCATCACATTACTCATAAGACAAAGAAAGCCTGGATATAAACAAACAAAACGTAAAGAAACAATTATTTTCGTGGCCCGCAAAAATACCTGTGATACATTATCTTTAAGATGTCATTGTCATTACAAAACATACATGTAGTGTGCCGAGGTTTTTTCTTAGAGGAGGCTTACAGTCAGACGAGCCAAAGTTTGTTCAGTCAGAAATTGCATGGCAATGATGGTATATTTCAGAATCAGAAGGTAACAGGTGTCAAGTTGCAAAAGTATCCACTGTCATTAACCACCATCTGATTCTACTGTACCAACCTATTTTTCAGTAAAGAACAGTACAAAAACGTGCGGATAAACAATTCTACGCAAAAAGAACACTTTGTTCACCAAATACCAGTGCAAGAACATAGTTTGCTACCAAATGTATATTCTCATTTCACAAGAATCTTCAATTTACATGTATCCACAGTAATCAGAATAGCACCTCATGTTTTGTAATGTAGTGTTTAGGATCACATAAGACTAATCTTGAACGATTCATTTTAACGCCAGTATCAGCAAGAATAATGTCGAACAGCTTATTTCAACACCAGGATCACATAAGAATAATGTTGAACTATTCATTTGATTTGCTTTGGATCGCATAAGAATCATCAAGAAACTATTCATTTTAACGCGAGTATTGGTATTTTTCATCCTAACGCCAACATCCCGTAAGAATGATGTTATAACATTCATTTGCTAATCGCATAAGAATCATCAAGAACTATTCATTTTAACGCCAGTGTTGGTAAAATTGTTCATTTTAACGCCAGGATCACGTAAGAACGATGTTGAACTAATCAAATGCTTATTAGGATAGCATAAAAAGTCATCAAGAACTTTTAACGCCAGTATCGGTGTTGTTTATTTTAACGCCGTCTCCTTTTAACCGGAAGATTGCTAGACTGGTTCCCGTCTTTGCAGCTCCACTCCCAAACTGAGTGCACTCCACTCCCGGAGAGCTCTGACACTCCATAACATGGACAGTAGCGCCGCGGAAATATAGCGGCAAAGACTGGGACCAGTATAGGATTGCCAAGCCATGTCACGAAGTTATGGTGTGGGGCGGGGCGGGGCGGGGCGGGTGAATATTCCTTGTTTCTCCGGCGAGGGAATATCTAGATGTTGGTCTTTTTCTTATCGTCTGCTGAACTTCCCGTTTTACCGACTCTTAGTGTAGATGGTAGCACCGATGGTAAGCCAGATGTCGGATTCGATTCTCGCAAGAACTTCTTGTGCACAGCTTTTGTGTTGTGTTTTTTTACCTGTCGAACGATTGATATATGGACCCACCAACTGACAAAGCAAATAAATATGTTTCGTTCCATTCTAATTCTCGCTCTGGGTTGGAAACGTCGTCCAGTGTTGTTGGCATTTTTGATTTAATCGCGGTCGGTGGAAGGCACCCCAAGGAGAAAGCGGCGAATTGCACGCAATCAGCAGCAAAGACCGAGAGTACCAGTGCCTACGCTCCCAACATTCACACCCAGTTCAAATCTCTGCATCCCTAGGCAGGCCTATTCGAGCAAAGCTTGACGATTTGAGAAGTTGCGACCGGAGACTTCGAACTGGAAGAAAATGGCGTCCAGGACAGAAAAGGGGATGACCATGGACGAGGTATGGATGCCTTCCTTTTTATTCCACTGTGTCTTTTCATAACACTGACAGGAAACATGCGGAATGCGTGGAAAGCTAATCTGGTGCTGTTCTCTTTGTTTCTATCATAGATTAGCTTTCCACGCATTCGATGTTTCACCTTCGCTGACAAGGAAACAAAACAAGCACGCAGAGTTTGAAGTGCACTGAACAGAATTTATTTCCGACGTCATCTTCAATCTCTTTCACGACTGCTGACTGCGCTAGACTACTTTTCGTATCTCTTTTTTGAATTCCCGGGGCCAAAATTTGTGTTTTCTTATTTGAAAACGATAGACTGGCTTTCTGTAACCTACATCATGGAGATATTAGTGAGGTTTTGAAATCAAAAGATAAACGTAAACGTTAACGACAACGTTATTTTTGTACCGAAAATGCAATATAAATCTGGTTAACACCTAATGGCATTACTCCTTTCTGGCAAACTCAGGAAGGCGGGGCCTAATGACTGCCAATCATCAAGAAGAACTGTTTGAATTCTATTTATAGATTCTCCTCAATATAGATCTGTTAACATTACATAATAACAATTTGGAAGTGTGGTACTGCTGGCTGATTTAATGGGTTTATGCAGGATTAACCTGCCCATGGTGGTTTGAATGGCAAAGTAATTGGACCTTGTTGTGTGGTTTACAGAATAAGATGTGTGACTGAACATTGGGTTCATGTATAGCTCGAACTGTGTGTATTCAGCATAAGAAACTTCTGTGATCTTGATCCCCTTCACACTATGAACCTACGTTTCGGTCTGGACTGGGCAATAGGGAGGTTGAGATCAGTGACTTATCACGGATCCTTATACATAATGGATAGAAATCTGTACAACGAGGACAAATTTTGTCGACATTTTGATCCATTTTCGTATAAAGGATCCATGATAAGTCGCTGATCTCAACCTCTCTAAAACAGATCGAGACAGTTTGTCCCGGTGTGACAGGAATGAAAGTCCGGTCCTTTTGTTCAGCGAGGGACCATCACCATTCGGATATGACCTTAGCGGGCNGCTGTTTACGACGGTGTGAAAAAGAACTGGTTTGGCGTTATTTGCACCGTGACGGTACAAATAGCCATTGCGATTTTAGATATCTCATTTGAATTCATCTCTGCATTTTTTCTCACTGACACACTCGTCAGAAAGCCAAGCATTGGGCATTTTCAGAACTGCAAGGGTTAATTCTCCAGCTTTTTTATGTACGCAAGACGGGCGGTATGCTAGGGTCTGACTTTAGCCACACTTTCATTGAAGTCAGATTTTCTCTATGCTTGAAGCATTGAGAAAGGTCAAACTTCAGCTTTTCTTCAAGCTCAAATCCCACCCCACCATAATGCTACAATTCTGCAAACCTGTATACCATATACCTCTGAGTATTGCCCCATACAGTCACACTAAGGATTACTGCAAGAGTAATTACCCCCTAATTGCATTAACATTGTACAAGTGGCCACAACTACTACTACAAAAGGTTTCCCGAGGCTATTATTTGCTGTGAGCTATTTTAAGACCTGTCATTCACTCCCCTCACTGCCTTCCTTAGGACAGCCCTAATTTTTTTGATTAGGCTAGAAAGGAGTAATGCCATAGGGTGTTAATGTGAAGTACGAAAAATAACGTTGTTGTCGTAAAGTTTATGTATATCGTTTGGTTTCGAAACCTCTCTATTATATTACCTCCGTGCCTACGTAGACTACAACCTGTAGCCTAGGCTTTCTGTAGCCTGCATACAAATTTTTCTTCCCTTATATTCCGTCTTCTTCTATTCAAGGTTTCGAAATCTTTCGACTCCAACAAGTATGCTACGAAAAAATCCATCGCGAACAGCGTCCTGAACCTGTCCTTGCTGATTACGACCGTCACGCAATTGAAGGAAGTTGCAGACGACAAGACGAAGACGCATAGAGCCTTTCTATTGGTTTTGCTTGCGTTTTCCATTGCTATTCAAGCTACCATAGGTTTGGGGTTGCTGACGATGGCGTTCCTCAACATCAACAAGACGGAGGAGAAGAAAAAAGAAGAATGTAAGAAGAAAATGCGCGCGGCTTGTGCATGTTGTATGTGCTGCATAGAAGAAGCTGAAGCTTCCGGTGATGATGATGGTGGCTCAAACGGGACTACCAATCCGCCACAACCGGATGCCGGTGAAGGTGGCTCAAACGGGACTTCAAGCCAGCCACAACCTACCGATTCTGATGACGATGACGATGAAGATACTCCTCAGCAACGGGATGCGAACTACACAAACTACGCTGTTTTAGTTTCTTCTATGATCCTGTTAGGTGTCATCGTCTTCATTGATATATTCGGGGAGTTTAACACAGAAATTCCACCTTTTCCGGCAGCTACAACCACTGTTGCTGCCACAGGATAACTGCTGTTAGGCCTAGTGGGGAGCCTAGCTACGATAGAGGGCAGCACACCGAAACCAGGTCCTATACAATGGACGCCTGTTGTGTGGGAAATTGATCAGAACCGGGATGTCAGTTTCATTTCAATAGTTTTAACCACTATAGTAGTGACACCTATTGAGGAAGTCGGCTAGGGTCCCTATTAGGAGGCCTGTCGAGTGCCAAATCGTGGACGTGTATCCTCTGTGTTAGGATATAAGGCTGACCCTAACAATCCCCTTTCCCATCAGCCAATCATTCTACTCCTTAGTGAGTAACAGGTGTTCTGATTGGTTCCCACGTTCTTGCACTCGACAGTGGTGTCAGCTAGGCTTCCCGAATGTGATTACTGTCGCGGTTTCCTGAGTTTACAGCTGCCCCGAAGGTGAGCATGTGACTACAACCATTGCCGCTCCTTCATTGTTTACATTCAATGTTTGTAAACATGGATATTTACATAATGTTATTTTGGACTTTTGAGACATGCCAACACACCAAATTGAATACTTTCGGTATGAAAAGAATTTCTAGAGGGGCATGCCACCAACAAATTACTCATAAGACAAAGAAGCCTTGGACATAAACCAACAAAATGTAAATAAACAATTATTTTCGTGGCCCGCGAAAATATCCGTGATTTTACATTATCTTCAAGATGTCATTGTAGTGTTTAGGATCGCATAAGACTAATCTTGAACGATTCATTTTAACGCCAGTATCAACAAGAATAATGTCGAACAGTTTATTTTAACACCAGAATCACATAAGAATAATGCTGAAGTATTCATTTGTTTGATTAGGATCGCATAAGAATCATCAAGAAATACTCATTTTAACGCCAGTATTGGTATTGTTCATTTTAAAGCCAGGATCACGTAGAATGATGTTCAACTGTTCATTTGCTTAAATAGGATCGCATAAGAATCATCAAGAAAATATTCATTTTAACGCCAGTATTGGTATTGTTCATTTTAAAGCCAGGATCACGTAGAATGATGTTCAACTGTTCATTTGCTTATAGGATCGCATAAGAATCATCAAGAAATATTCATTTTAACGCCAGTATTGGTATTGTTCATTTTAACGCCAGGACCACGTAGAACGATGTTCAACTGTTCATTTGCTTAAATAGGATCGCATAAGAATCATCACGAAATATTCATTTTAACGCCAGTGTATTGTTCATTTTAAAGCCAGGATCACGTAGAATGATGCTGAACTACATGTACCAGGGGCGGATCCAGGATTTTCTCGAGGGGTGGGTTCTGTAGAGGCCACTGGACTCTCGCGTGTCGAAGGCATGCGCTTCACTGACGCCAATTTGTCGNGGGGGGGTTCCAACCCCAGAACCCCCCCTCTGTATCCGCCCCTGTATCCATTGTAATGCTTATTAGGATAGCATAAAAAGCATCAAGAACATTTAACGCACAGTTTTGGTGTTGTTTATTTTAACGCCAGGATCACTTAAGAATGATGCTGAACTACATGGTAGTTTGTCGGTTATTGATGCATAGGATCGTGTGAGAATTATCGAGATCTTGTTATCTTAACGCCAGGTTCGGTAAGAACTTCGTTGAGCTGTTACATTTTCACAGGGAAATGGGTATTTTTTAGCTGATTATAGCCAGGTTAAATGTCTGGTAGTCGTCCATTTCCCTCTGAAAATAATCGTAGAATACGCTGCGAAAAGCACAGGTGTACCGAGGACTTCATGGTACATGTATTTAGGGCACCTTCTCATGAGCCTTTAACAAAAAAATGTAGGTTGTAGCTACACTCTAAAACATTTCTTCTGACAAGCTGGAACTCGTTCTCAGCCATATGCTTAAATTGACAGGGTCTATCTTGTCAATTGACAAGTTTTCAACTTGTCATCCTCGGAAAAGAGACATCTCGTCAATATTCGCAGACAAGTTGCGGTGACAAGAATTTTTTAAGAGTGTAATATTGACAGGATTGATGAAGTTTTGATGAAGAATTACTGAACGCATGGATGGCTTAACGACAACGCCAGTTTTTTTCGTTATGACAAGGGTGTTGAGAAATTATGACACCGGTACTCTAAACTCCCACTTTCTCTCCCATTCCTGAACTCGGAAAAAATGACCAAATCCTAAGTTGAAGACATCGCACGCTGTCATTCTTTGCCAGGCTCGGGAGTGGGACAAGTAAGTGGACAGGACATTACTGTTTCTGACTATACCCCATCCCATTATCTTCAACTTAGGACTTAGTCATTTTTTCCGAGTATGGGAGAGGAATGGGACAGGTAAGCGGGAGTTTAGAGTATATGTAGGACACCTTTTTACGGCCCATTTACCAACAAAAATGTAGCTGTAGTTTATATTACTTGCATTGATGTTTTTGTCAGCAATGAAATTCGTTTGGCGGCCATCCATTTCACATTAAACTAAAAATAGATATCTATTTTGCTTAAACTCACGACGCAGTCAATAAAAATGACAGAAAGTCGAATGAAATTGAACGGTTGGCCGATTCCCTGATTAATTATTATAATATACGTTCAACTGCAACTAAAGAATACATTGACAGGTTGTTGTACGTTCTTGTCGGTGATTTACGAACAAACTATTAACAACAAAAGTAGGCCCCATCCACCCACGGCCCTCCTTCTGTGATCGCATCCTTTACGTATGTCCGGAAGTTAATTCCCCCACACTCCACGCACAAAAAGCTGGGCGACGGCCGATAGTGCCCAGTGAAGTCTGGAGTTTGAACGCCGTTGATATTGGGTCCTATGAATAAAGACAAGCAAATGCTTTTACTTCCCCCTCTAAGTCGGCAGTCAAATAACGCATTTTAGATCCAATACCGTGCTCCGTTAAGGTCGGCGAGGAAATATCTAGATGTTGGTCATTTTCTTATCGTCTGCTGAACTACATGTAGGCTACCTGCTTATACCGACTTACCATGTTGCGATCGGTGCCTAGTGAAGATGACAGCACCCATGATAGGCCTAAGCCAGAATGTCTACAATATATGTGGGTTCGATTCTCGCAAGAACTACTTTGTTGAGCTTTTGTTGATCTGTCGAACCATACCAACCAACTGACACAGAATAGCAAATGTTCGTTCCGTTCCAGTTCTCGCAGTGGGTTGGAAACGTCTTGTTGGCATTGATAGGCCTATCGCCTTCCAAGGACAACGCGGAGAATTGCACGCAGTCAGCGAAGACCAAGAGCACTAGTGCCAACGCTCACAACATTCATACCCAGTTCCAATCTCTGCATCCCTAGGAAGGCCTATTTGAGCAAGCCTGACGATTTGAGAAGTTGCGACCGGATACTTCGGACTGGAAGAAAATGCCGTCCAGCGGAGAAAAACTGATGAGCATGGATGAGGTATGGATGCCTTCCTTTTTATTCCACTGTGTCTTTTCATAAAACTGACAGGAAACATCGAATGCGTGGAAAGCCAATCTGGTGATGTTCTCTTTGTTTCTATCATAGATAAACTTTCCACTCATTCGATGTTTCACGTTCGCTCCGATCTAAAGGCCTGTCTACACGATCATACATTTGTTCAAAACATCATCATACATTTGTATGATGATGTTCAAGCTTGTTTGTCGATTTCTGTCTTGTGACAATGCAGCTAAAATTTTGAACATCATCATACATTGTTCAAAACGGCATCATAGACTTGTATGATGATGTTCAAGTTTGTTGTGGATTTCGATCTACAGTCCAACATTCATGGACATTGTATGATGAAGTATGATGGAGAAAGGATAATGTTGGATGATCTTCAAGTTTGTTGGGAAAACGGTCCACACGATCATACATTTGTGCCTGAACATCATCACACATTTTTTTTGGGATGTTTTGCATTGGCAAGATGAAACATGCAGCTAAAAATTTGAACATCATCATACATGTTCAGGTTTGTTGGGAAAACAGTCCACACGATCATACATTTGTCCATGAACATCATCACACAAATTTGAACATCATCATACATGTTGGTTGCTGTTCAAGTTTGTTGGGAAAACAGCCTTCACAATCATATATCTGTCCATGAACATCATCATACAAATGTATGATGATGTTTTGAACAAATGTATGATCGTGTAGACAGGCCTTTAGGAAACAAAACAAGCACGCAGAATTTGAAGTGCACTGAACAGAATTCCCGACGTCATTTTTAATCTCTTTCGCACGGTGGCTGGGAAAGGACATGGAAATGGATTTTTTAAACATTTTGATTCCACGAGTTGATTTTTTTATCTCGAGGCCAGGGACCTGTTTCATAAAGCGACTTTAAGCTTAAGGTACCTTTAACCAAATGGAAAATGCATTGAAGTTAATGGTACCATTAGCTTAAAGTCACTTTATGAAACAGGCCCCTGGTCTTTTTATGTCGAGGCCTCGAATTAACAGGGAGGTTTCGCAAGCGCCCGGTTAGGCCATACGACGACGTTTATCTATTGTTTGGGTATACCCACACAATAGATAAACGTCGTCGTAGGGCCTAACCGGGCGCTTGCGAAACCTCCCTAATAACTCGAGGCCCCGACTATTTTCTCGAGGCCTCCACTTTTATCTCGAAGCATCGACTTGAAGTTGAAGCCCCGATCGCGTGTATGGTCACAATTCTTGCCTTATATTCCGTCTTCTTCTACTCAAGGTTTCGACCTCTTTCGACTCGAACAAGTATGCTACAAAAAAAACCATCGCGAACAGCGTCCTGAACCTGTCCTTGCTGATTACGACCGCCACGCAACTGAAGGAAGTTGTAGACGACAAGAAGAAGACGTATAGAGACTTTCTATTGGTTTTGCTGGCGTTTTCCATTGCTATTCAAGCTGCCATTGGTTTGGGGTTGGCGACGATGGCATTCCTCAACATCAACAAGACGACGAAGGAGAGAGATAAGAAAAAAGAAAAGGAGGAGGCCGGTGGTGGTGGTTCAGACGGGGATGCCGGTGGTGGTGGCTCAGACGGGGTTGCCGGTGGTGGTGGCTCAGATGGGGATGCCGGTGGTGGCGGCTCAGACGGGGANTGGTGGCTCAGACGGGGATGCCGGTGGTGGTGTCTCAAACGGGACTTCCAACCAGCCAAAACCTACCGATGACGATGACGATGACGATGAAGATACTCCTCAGCAGCGGAATGCGAACTATACAAACTACGCAGTTTTAGTTTCTTCTATGGTCCTGTTAGGTGTCATCGTCTTCATTGATATATTCGGGGAGTTTAACACAGAAATTGGGTCTACTACAGCTGCCCCTGCAACCACTGTTGCCGCAGGGTAACTCCTGTTAGGCCTAATTAGCTCGGCCTCCCGAATGTGATGAAGGAAAACTCCTGTCCCGGGGGGGGGGGGGGTCACTCCCCATAAAGTGTGTTGCACATCAGCGTACGGTACCAAAAATGGCGGGTAAGGGGTGTTTTTCGTGCCACATCGGCGGGTCCCGCGCGGGGCCGAATAAGCCCCCCTATTTCACCCATAACCCCGCAGAAAGCCCACGGAAATACATTAAAAGACACTCTCCCCCCGCCTTAAGCCCTTCCCTACCTAATGTGGTCCATGTGTCCTGCAAAAAGCCCTTTGAAACGTCTTTCAAATTACCCAGACATTAGGGGTGGGGATTGCAGAATACCGGTACCCAGCTTTAGGGGGTGGGGATTAAAAAGCAGCCAAAAGGGGTGGGGATTCAAAATTGCTGTTACTAGCTGAAAGGGGCTTATGAAAAAAGTGGAGTACACTGATGTGCAACACACTTTATGGAGAGTGACCCCCGGGCTCCTGTCACACAAGGCTAGGCCCACGCACACAAATAACGCTCACATGTATTGAAATGTATCACGACTTCATTGTTTACATTCAATGTTTGTAAACATGGATGTTTACATAATGTTATTTTGGACTTTTGAGATATGCCAACCCACCAAATTGAATACTTTCGGTACCGGGAAGAATTTCTATAGGGGCATGCCACCAACACATTACTCATAAGACAAAGAAAGCCTGAACATAAACAAACAAACTGTAAATGAACAATTACTTTCGTGGCCCGCGAAAGTACCTGTGATACATTATCTTTAAGATGTCACTGTAGTGCTTAGGATCGCATAAGACTAATCTTGAACGATTCATTTTAACGCCAGTATCAGCAAGAATAATGTCGAAAAGTTTGTTTTAACACTAGGATCACAGAAGAATAATGTTGGACTATTCATGTGCTTGATTAGGATCGCATAAGAATCATCAAGAACCATTCATTTTAACGCCAGTATTGGTATTGTTCATATTAACGCCAGGATCACGTAAGAACGATGTTGAACTATTCATTGTAATGCTTATTAGGATAGCATAAAAAGTTATCAAGAACTTTTAACGCCAGTATTGGTGTTGTTTATTTTAACGCCACGATCACTTAGCTTCCCAACGAAATGGAAGCTGTCGTCGAGAGCCATGTTGATTATCTAGGAGGAAAGTAGCTAAACTGTTATTTAAGCCTAGGCCTACTTGGTACACCCGTACACCAATAGAGCACTTATCTAAATTTGATGATAACAGGAAGTCAATTCCCAGAATCTTGACAAATTTTTCGACCCCAACCGGGGTCTTCTTCAGGCTGGCACTTTCAAGTCGAGCTACCACTAAGTGTATGTAAGTGTAATCTGAATTCGACAGGAATTTTCACTATTTCAATCTTTTGTATTTCGGATGGTACAGATAAGAGAACATTGCCACTGTTGAAGATCCGTCATCCGCTCCCATCAAATGGCTTCCACTGATCGTAGGCCTACCCGAACTTCGTATGTATGAAGTGACTAACGCCGACGTCCCCATCGCATTACGTCACCAAGACAAAGAAATTATCCGTCAATTTGGAGACGATTTGTTGGAAATACGTTGGACGCCTACCTTGATGAGCAATGACAGGCACCAAGAGCAGGAACAAACTTCGTCCGCGAAAGAAACGGAAGCTGTCATCGAGAGCCAGGCTTTTGTAGTTCGTATTGCTGCCGCTAGATGACTCCCTCTACGTCGGCAGTCAAAATACCGGAAAGAGATGGCATACCGTCACCTTTAACCAGAGGACTGCTAGACTGGTTCCCGTCTTTGCAACTCCACTCCCAAACTGAGTGCACTCCACTCCCGGGGCGCTCTAACACTCCATAACATGGACAGTAGCGCCGCGGAAATATAGCGGCAAAGACTGGGACCAGTCTAGGATTGTCAAGTCACGAAGTTATGGTGAGGGGGAGGGGCGGGGCGGGGCGGGTGAATATTCCTTGTTTCTCCGGCGAGGGAATATCTAGATGTTGGTCTCTATGGTCTGCTGAACTTCCCGTTTTACCGACTTACCATGTCAGTCATGAATGTTGTGGTTTTAGTGTAGATGGTAGCACCGGTGGTAGGCTAAGCCAGATGTCTATGTGCACAGCTTTTGTGTTTTTTTTTTGAGGGGCCTACCTGTCGAACGATTGATATATGGACCCACCAACTGACAAAGCAAATACATGTAAATATGTTTCATTCCATTCTAATTCTCGCACTGGGTTGGAAACGTCGTCCAGTGTTGTTGGCATTTTTGATTTAATCGCGGTCGGTGGAGGGCACCCCAAGGAGAAAGCGGCGAATTGCACGTAAACAGCAGCAAAGATCAAGCGCACTAGTGCCAACGCTCCCAACATTCACACCCAGTTCCAATCTCTGCATCCCTAGGCAGGCCTATTCGAGCAAAGCTTGACGATTTGAGAAGTTGCGACCGGAGACTTCGAACTGGAAGAAAATGGAGTCCAGGACAGAAAAAGGGAAGGATGAGGTATGGATGCCTTCCTTTTTATTCCACCGTGTCTTTTCATAACACTGACAGGAAACATCGAATGCGTGGAAAGCTAATCTGGTGGTGTTCTCTTTGTTTCTATCTATCATAGAGCTTTCCACGCATCCGATGTTTCATCTTCGTTCCGCCGATATAAAGGAAACAAAACTAGCACGCAGAGTTTGAAGTGCACTGAACAGAATTTATTTCCGACGTCATCTTCAATCTCTTTCGCGACTGCTGGCCGCGCGAGACTACTTTTCGTATCTCTTTTTTCCCGGGGCCAAAGTTTGTGTTTTCTTTATTTGAAAACGATAGACTGGCTTTCTGTAACCTACATCATGGAGATATTAGGGAAATTTCGAAATCAAACGATAAACGTAAACGTTAACGACAACGTTATTTTTGTACCGAAAATGCAATATAAATCTGGTTAATGTGTAAAAAATAACGTTGTCGTAAAGTTTACGTTTATCGTTTGGTTTCGAAACCTCCCTATTATATTACCTCCGTGCCTACGTAGACTATAGCCTGTAGCCAAGCCTTTCTGTAGCCTGCATAGAAATTTTTCTTCACTTATATTCCGCCTTCTTCTATTCAAGGTTCCGACCTCTTTCGACTCGAACAAGTATGCTACGAAAAAATCCATCGCGAACAGCGTCCTGAACCTGTCCTTGCTGATTACGACCGTCACGCAATTTAAGGCAGTTCTAGAGGACAGCACGAAGACGTATAGAGAGTTTCTATTGGCTTTGCTGGTGGTTTCCATTATTATTCAAGCTGCCATAGGTTTGGGGTTGCTGACGGTGACGTTCCTCAACATCAACGAGATAACGAAGAAAGAGGGGAAGACGAAAAGAGAAAGATGTATGGAGGAAATGCGCAAGGCTTGTGAAAGTTGTATGTGCTGCTCAGTGGAGAAGACAGAAAATAAAGACCGAAAGGTATGGCATGTTTTCCGTAGCAAAAATCGATTTTTGCTATATTCGTTCGATTTTTTAGCACATTCGTTCGATTTTATGTGTATTTGTTGGGTTTGTTTCACTACAATTTGATTTTTTGACGAATTCCTACAATATTTTGGAGCCAACTATTCGATTCAATATTTAATATAGAATCAAAAGATTCATTTTAGATGACTTGGAAAAATCACGCAGAACTTTAATAAAATCAAATGTTAGAATACTTAGCAATCTATTGTTGTTCGATAAAATTGAATTAACATTCGATATTATTAAATGAATTGTGAAAGAAATTAAAAAGTATTTTAATTGAAACCAATTATCATTCGATTAAAGTCAAATGTTCATTCGATTTTGCATGAGCCCATGCATTCAATTCGATTCGATTTTAAAATCAAATTGTATGATTCGATTTTAAAATCAAATAGTTATTCGATCTTTAAATCAAATAGTCATTCGATTTTAAAATCAAATATTCATTCGATTTTGTGCAGACATCTATTCGATTTTCATTGGTCAATTTTTATCACGTGACCCGACCTGACAAAAATTGACCAATGAAAATCGAATAGAAGTCTGCACAAAATCGAATGAATATTTGATTTTAAAATCGAATAATCATTCGATTTTAAAAATCAAATAATCATTCGATTTTAAAATCAAATAATTATTCGATTTTAAAATCAAATATTCATTCGATTTTGTGCAGACTTCTATTTGATTTTCATTGGTCAATTTTTGTCATGTGACCGCGTGGTCCAGTCACGTGACAAAAATTGACCAATGAAAATCGAATGATTATTTGATTTTAAAATCGAATGAATATGTGATTATAAAATCGAATGATTATTTGATTTTAAAATCGAATGAATGTTCGATTTTAAAATCGAATTTCAATTCGATTTGATATCGAAATACTATGTGGTGTAAAATCTAATGAATATCTGACAAAATCGAATATATGTGTGTTCCGAATTGAATGACAACTGCAATTTTTTAAAACAACTCTTTCAAAAATAATGAAGTACTCCTTCGATACATCCACTATGTTATTTGATTTAATTTGAACGCGTATTTGATTTTATTCGCATTTTGGAATGCTTTCTTACTGAACTTGATGTGATTTTTACAGATAAATCTTTGAAATGTTCGAAATATCAAACGAATTTCTAAATCACATTTTGCAACAGAAACCATGCCATAGAAAGGGTAAGACCCAGAGAGACCAAAATGCCACTCCCTCCGGTGAGACCCAGAGAGACCAAAATGCCACTCCGTCCGATCTGTCAGATCAGCCTACCGACCAAACACCTGATAACGATGCAGATACTCCTGAGCAACGGAATGCGAACAAAGCAAACTACGTTGTTTTAGTTCTTTCTATGATCCTGTTAGGTATCATCGTCTTCATTGATATATTCGGGGAGTTTAACACAGAAATTGGATCTACTTCAGCACCTACAACTACTGTTGCTGCCGCTGGGTAAGGCCACATAAAAAATCTTTAGTTTAGTATCACATCCCGCCTCGAAATTTCTTGCCTCCTCAAATAATTTTTCATTTATTTTTAAAAATTTGTTTCTCTCAGTTTTACCATTTTACCACAAACTGACGATCCTCAAAGGGCCATGACTCGTAATAAAAATCTCCTTTTCAGTTCTTAAGGGTTTCTAAGGGTTTGTTCCTAAGAGTTGTGTGGAAGTTGCTTATTATATGGGAGCTGCAAAGCTTCAAAGCTCTCTTTGGATGATCACATTTCAGAATGAAAAATAAAAATTTAAAAAACCCTCCTCCCTCCACACTTTTTACAAGTAGCCTATGAATGATGCTAAACTAAAGATTTTTTTTATATGGCCTAACTCCTATTGCCTGTGTGATTACTGTCGCAGTTTCCTCAGTTACAGCTGCCTCGAATGCGACCACTGTAACTACAACCATTGCTGCTGCAGGGTTGTCATGCACAATAAGCTAGGCCCACGCACACAAATAACACTCAGATGCATGAATATATTGTATAATAACAATCTTGAACGATTCATCTTTTAGCGTCAGTATCGGCAAGAAAAATATAGTACTAGTATATCTTTATTCATGTAAAGTACACACACACATGCATGTTTATTTTAACGCCAGATCACATAAGAATAATGTTGAACTATTCATTTGCTTAATTAGGATCGCATAAGAATCATCAAGAACCATTCATTTTAACGCCAGTGTTGGTGTATTGTTCATTTTAACGCCAGGATCATGTAAGAATGATGATTAACAATTCATTTGCTTAAAAAGGATCGCATAAGAAACCCCAGTATTGGTATTAATAATGTGGGCTTATAGTGCCTTTTACATTTAAGTGTCAAGGCACTTCGCAATTATTACCCCAGCCTGTTCATTCCAATTTCATATCTCCACTCCCTGGGGAGTATTACAGTCCCGGCAGCCGATTTCAGCGCTCTTGGACTCCAGTACCCCTTTTACACCTGGGTGGAGCAAGTGAGGCAAAGTGACTTGCTCAAGGTCACAAGCGAGCGTGTTTTTTTTCTTGGCCAGGAACCCAGGACCCTCTGATTAAGTGTCCGTCTCGCTAACCACTCGACCACGCCGCTCCTCAATTCAATATTGTTCATTTTAACGCCAAAATCCATTTGGATGATGTTCATAACTTACTATCCATTTGCTTAAGAATCATCAAGAATTATTCATTTTAACCCCAGTATTGGTATTGTTCATTTTAACGCCAGGATCACGTAAGAACGATGTTGAACTATCCATTGTAATGCTTATTAGGATAGCATATAAAAAGTGTCAAGAACATTTAACGCACAGTTTTGGTGTTGTTTATTTTAACGCCAGGATCACTTAAGAATGATGCTGAACTATATATGGTAGTTTGTCGGTTATTGATGCATAGGATCGTGTGAGAATTATTGATATCTTTTTATTTTAGGCCGGTGTAACGTCGATCAGTGTTCCCCGTATTTCTGTGTTTTTCTTATTGTTTCCCTCCTGACGAGGGATTAAGCGGCAACTAACCCAACAATAACCATTCTATGCCGCGTCTATTGTTGGGGAACACTGAGCTGCAGAAACACTCACAGATGTTAAAGTCTGGCAACATCTAACTTTGACCCAAAGGAATGCGGAAGTTAGGAAATTGATAGTTGGATTTGCCACGGACCTTTAATCACACGCGGCTATTGAATAACCAGTGGACAGCGCGAACAATAGGGGAACGACCACAAATGATCGACAGACAAGATTAANGGTGGTGGTGGCTCAGACGGGGATGCCGGTGGTGGTGGCTCAGACGGGGATGCCGGTGGCGGCGGCTCAAACGGGACTTCCAACCAGCCAAAACCTACCGATGACGATGACGATGAAGATACTCCTCAGCACCGGGATGCGAACTATACAAACTACGCTGTTTTAGTTTCTTCTATGGTCCTGTTAGGTATCATCGTCTTCATTGATATATTCGGGGAGTTTATAACACAGAAATTGGGTCTACTACAGCTGCCCCTACAACCACTGTTGCTGCCGCAGGGTAACTCCTGTTAGGCCTAATTAGCTGGGCCTCCCGAATGTGATGAAGGAGAACTCCAGTCACACAAGGCTAGGCCCATGCAACAAATAACACTCACATGTATTGAAATGTATCACGACTTCATTGTTTACATGCAATGTTTGTAAACATGGATGTTTACATAATGTTATTTTGGACTTTTGAGATATGCCAACCCACCAAATTGAATACTTTCGGTATCAAAAGAATTTCTATAGGGGCATGCCACCAACACATACTCATTAAGACAAAGAAAGCCTGAACATAAACAAACAAAATGTAAATGAACAATTGTTTTCGTGGCCCGCGAAAGTACCTGTGATACATTATCTTTAAGATGTCATTGTAGTGCTTAGGATCGCATAAGACTAATCTTGAACGATTCATTTTAATGCCAGTATTGGCAAGAATAATGTCGAACAGTTTGTTTTAACCCCAGGATCACATAAGAATAATGTTGAACTATTCATGTGCTTGATTAGGATCGCATAAGAATCATCAAAAACCATTCATTTTAACGCCAGTATTGGTATTGTTCATATTAACGCCAGGATCACGTAGAATGATGTTCAACTGTTCATTTGCTTAAATCCTCACAGTATTGAATTTTACGACATTTTCAAAGTGTTATGAGAGTGCAGGTAGAGGTCTCATAGCCTCGTGAAGGTCCCCCATGCTTGCCTCATACGTACTTCAAAGAATCAAGGCCTAGTTTTCAGCACACATTGAAAAAACTGCAGGCAGAGCTCTAATGTATTCAGATAGAGCATAGTACATTTTACACTACACTAACGTCGGAGGACGTAAGCACTTTCTGAATTCAATACAGTGAGGCTTCAAATAGTATTGCATAAGAATCATCAAGAACCATTCATTTTAACGCCAGTATTGGTATTGTTCATTTTAACGCCCAGGATCACGTAAGAACGATGTTGAACTATTCATTATAATGCTTATTAGGATAGCATAAAAAGTTATCAAGAACTTTTAACACCAGTATTGATGTT
The DNA here is from genome assembly GCA_002633025.1 of Notospermus geniculatus. Classification (NCBI taxonomy): domain Eukaryota; kingdom Metazoa; phylum Nemertea; class Pilidiophora; order Heteronemertea; family Lineidae; genus Notospermus; species Notospermus geniculatus. Next base: position 182,801 of record NMRB01000185.1, on the reverse strand, counting down.
GTTTATTTCAACGCAGGATCACTTATGATGCTGAACTACATGGTACATGTAGCCTGTCGATTATTGATGCTTAGGATCGCGTGAGAATTATCATCGAAAACGTTTTATTTTACGCTGTTTCGGTAAGAAAGTGTTCATTTTTAACGTCAAAATCAGTGAAATTTTCACAGGGAAATGTTTTTTAGCTGATTAGCTATGCTGAATGTCTGTTAGCAAAAGTTTCTGTTGTTAGTCAACTACATGTATTTCCCTGTGAACATATTCATAGAATACGCTACGTGAAAAGCACGAGTGTATCGATGACTTGGTATTTAGGGCAGATTATCGAGGTCCTTTAACAAAAAAAAGTAGGTTATAGCAAATATTAGCCGGATTGATGAATTTGTCGCCAATAAAACTCCTATATCGGCCACCTGATTTAAGTCACGACGCAGTCGGTGAAAAGAATAGAAATTGTACCATAAATATATACATATTATATGATCATATTTATGATCTTACGCATTGACAATATGAATACGTCGAGAATGAATTTATGGTATTTTCTAGTCGAAGATTTACAATGCGAGATGTTTTTGTTGAAAACACCAGCTATCAACAACATGGTAAATAAAGCTTTCTTTAGGTCCAATCTGCCCGTCCGTCTGCTCTGATAGTTTCCCTTTACGCACGTCCGAAAAAGGTAGCCATTTATATATTCTCCAAGGAGAAAAGACGTCTGGTATAGTCTATGCTCTGGAAAAGTCTGGAGTTCGATTGATGAGTTGTTCCGTCGAGACCATTTGAGATCAGTCCACTCATTGAAAGAAATTCTAAGATAGAGATACGCTCTGTTTAAAGGTAAGTGGAATTACTAGTTTCAACATATACACTTTTTTTTGTACGGACCTGTTTCTGGTTCTGGGAGTTTGATTCGCAGCATGATTCGAGAGGGGAGTTTATAGCGAATGGTTTGACTAGTTTTGAATAACAACGGACTTTTGTTTAAAGTCCTAGTTTCGCCTACTTTTTACAAGTTTAGAAAGTTACAGCATATTGTGCTGATCAAGATGCTTTTTATTTCATTGAAAAATTCCAATTGGTTAAAAAGTTATAACATATTTCATGGGTTTAGCCGACAGAGGATGTTCTGCCTAATTAGATGACGTCACTGCAGGAATTTGCATAATGAGCATGCATTTTAGTGCTGTAATGGACTTGTGCAACTATTCATATGAACACATATTCCTCGATATCTCCCAAACTATTCATCCGAATTTGATAAAACAAAAAGCAAAACATGTCTATTTATGTATTCTATACACTTCAGTAATAATCTGTGTAGTCAATTTTTTGATGAAACTAGGACTTTAAGTTGCTGGTCTTGAATGTGTTGGCTATGCCCGCATCTAAATTGTCTAGAACCCAGGCAAAATTTTAAACTTTTGAACAAAACCAAGTTATTTGAGCTCGCGTGAGTATGGCAAGCCAAAGCGGAATTTATTCAAGAAAGCAAATATCCCTTCAAGAACAAAAATTTATATTCAAGAAATTTGAAATTGTATTCATAACCTAATTTTGATGGGAAAATAGGTCAAATAACGAAAAATTTGCAGATTTTTGGGCTTCGCCTTGTCTGCACTCTTGCTTCTTCAGTTTTTGACAGATCATTTTCGTATTGCACATGTGTATAAACGGCCCTAAGGTCGAGGCCTAGTTTGAATTTGGGTGTGCTGCGATTTCTACTATGGCAACTAGGGGGCGTTTTGTGAAAAATGGAAAATGCCTATTTTACACAAACGATTTGAGCTCGAATGCTTGAATTTGAACCGTAGGTGCATGTACATCTATCATTTGGCCTCAAGATCCAGGCGCCATGATTCCAAATTAACCAAGCGGGCACTGTGCCATTGGCACTATTTTTAGAAGCCATTTCTTTGAACACAACTTTACTACAGTAACTGATGGTAGTTGTCCCTGTGGCGCCAACCTCCAAACCACAAAGCACGTGTTCTTCGACTGCGATCTTTGTTCTGACCTCCGTCTTGACCTGTTAAATGGTATAAATTCCCTTGCTAACTTTGACCCAACTTTTCACTCCAGTAATCGATCAGATAAAATGCACCTTCTTCTTTTTGGCAACGATAATTTATCCTATCCCTCTAACGCAGCTTTGTTAGAAATATCGGCTCTCTTTATCCGTCGTGTCGCTGACCGCCTGTCGGGGCCGGCATAATCCCCCCCCCCCAAATAGAAAGAATTTGCGTATTCCTCCTTATACATGTATACTGTTCGATCAGTACTTCCTGACTCTGGCTGCGTTTCTCTTTTTTAATTTTTTTCGCCCTTCAGCTTGCCTCATGGCAATCTTCAATACCCTTCCTGCAACTTCTCGCCCCCCCCCC
>NMRB01000185.1:162973-179094 GCA_002633025.1 Notospermus geniculatus | reverse complement strand
TCGCCCCCCCCCCCGCCGCATGCCAACCACTCTGTTCACTATCGCTTCTTTTTTGTTCACGTGTTCCTACTTTTTGTACGTTGTACCTATTCTTTTGTTTGTAATCTCATTAATGCATGTTTAATATTCATTTGGTTGCACCACCTATTCCGCTCTTCTGTATAAACTACATATCTGTCTGTCACTTTTGCCCAGGGCCAGTAATGCCTTGCCTCGGCCCTGGGCTCTTGTAATGTTTATTCTTATTTGCATCAATAAACACTTTCAAACAAATCAAACTCTGCTGAGTCTTCGGATGCCGAAGTAAGGGAGCCCGAAGCAAAGGTGCCGAGAAATCAACGTCAGCCGGGAGGAGAGCAATGTGCATCCAGGCCTGTCCAGCCTAAGGACCGTGTCCAGCATGCCAAGGAAAAGGTGAGGTCTTTGGCGTTGCACGAAGAGCCTAACGAATCTCTTATGCTGCTCTATCTCGACGAGTTGGCATCAGTTTCGGCTGCGGAGAGGCACGAACAAGATATGTCCCTGTTTGAGGAGCTTTATAGGCAGGCTCGACGTCATCAGGGGAAAGTTAACATGGCGGACTTGGTCCTCAACGTTTTAGGAGGTGGTAAAGGCGATCTACGGTGTCAAAGGCAATCGCCAAGGCTTTGAAACCTACATGTATAGCGGTGAGCAAAAGATCTTCGCCCGTCGAGTTAAGAGTGAAGAAGAATCGTCTCCCCCGCGGAAGGCCAAGTCCCCACTGGAGGAACTCTACCCACAGGTGGCGGCGGCGGCGGCATCTTTTACGCAGCTTTTGGCACCCCTTTTGAATAATAGGGGAAACACCGGCTACAGGGGCTATGGCCGACGCCCTTATGGCTGTATAGGGGTTACTATGGGGGTTATGGGAGTCGCCGGCCTCCTTTATAATAGTCAGTGTTTCTTCTGCGGTAGTAACGATCACTGGCTTCGTGATTGCGATAAAATGAAAGCCGCGAAGGCTCCTAAGTAATGTACATGTAGGCTCGTCCTCACACCCGGGGTATTCTACCCTAGTGGAGTTTTCTTCACGTGGGGTGGGGATTGAGTTTACTGTTCTCCTGGTTGTCTATTCGGGTGTTTTAGTTCGAGTGCTCTCTTACAGGGTCGTGAATCTTTGGGCTTTGAAATCCCCGACATCGAGTTGTCACTGGACTTCGACCCTATGGGTGCTTCTCGTTCGAGGCTTACCGAACCCGCATGGACAACCCTTGGAGGACAGCGAATTCAATCTCCAGCCCACAAGTCTCCAAATTATGAATCGGTTATTAAGGAAGGTGTGATTTTCGATACGAACTCTTTGCCTTTAAGGGACCCAGAATGTTTTGTAGCACGTCAGCTGCACGAATGTATAGGCGAATGGCAAAAGATAATTCCCGAGGTTTTTGAGAATCAAGGGACGGCCAATGTATTGTCCTGGCTCAAAGGCGGTGTTAGCGTGTATGATTTCTTCCAGCCGTTTAAAGGCAGCTTTAAAGGAGAGGCTTTTCATTCAGATATCCCACCTCCCAGGTATTTTCCCAACACAGCGTCTTGCTATGGTTTCATCCCGTTCATTGTTTCTGAGTTACAGCAAAGGATCAGATCGGGGGCCTTGGAGTTGGTGGGGCGAGTGGGGGAATGCCCCATGCCGCATATCATTATGCCTCTAACTGTCGAGATTGTATACGAGAGAGATGAACCTTGCCATCTCAAGGGCTGTAAAGAATTCTCGTGCGATAGAAATTACGCCGAAGTTGCGGGAGGAGATAGAACATTGGAGGTTCTTGGACGGCTGGAGCGGTTGTCATTCTTGGCGTCCAGAGTCACACAAACAGCTAGTTATTGCTACGGACGCGTCTTCTTACAAATTCGGCGCGGTCATCACTGAAGGTCAGAATGCTGGGTTTTCCTTCTCGGATTTCTGGGGCGAGAATGAGGATCGCCCTATCCACCTGAAGGAGGCGGACGCCCTTCTCAAGGCTTTGCAGTCAATGCTACCATCCATTTCGCACCATAGAGTGGATGTCTTAACTGACAACAAGGCGGTTATCTACGCATGGCAGAACCAGGGGTCAAGGTCCTCGGAGCTCAGTGACATGATTAAGCACATTTTTGAGTTGGTTTTCCATGCTGGAATAGAACTTCATTTGTCGTATATCCCTTCTATCCACAATCCGGCTGATAAACACTCCAGGAGCTTGTCTCTTGACGACGTTTCGCTCTCCAGTTCTTCATGGAAGAAGCTGGAAACCCTCTACGGCCCTCACACTACAGATCTTATGTCCCTTGATTCGAATGCCATGTCAACAGAATCTGGTACCCCTCTGCGTCATTTTACCCCGCACCCGTTCGGCGGGTATAAATGTCTTCGCTCAGAATATCCGGTTGGAAAAGAACCCGTATGTTTTTCCCCAGATAGGCTAGTTTTGCCTATTGTTTGCTTCTTGCGCCAGCAGGAAGTTCCCGCTTGCACCGTCGTCGTGCAGTTTTCGGAGGAGGTGCCTCCTGCGTACCCCTTGCTAATGGACCACCGTGTGCATTCCGTTCGTCTGGGATCTATAGGTGACAAAGGGGTAGTAAGATTACCCTCCAAGAAGGGTTTCATTCCGGATCAAAGGGGTCTACCCTTCCCCATTGTTGCATATAGGTTATCCTTCGCTCAAACTCCGTCGTTTCAGGTGAACATTATTCACATTGACCGTCGTCTTCAAGATTTGGACGCACTTTACGGCGCGTCGCAGGCTGTTAAGAGGAAATCAAGTGTCCACCGTGAATTTGAGAGGTTTATGGGCGGGCTTCCGTCGAACCCGAATATTAACTCCTGTGGCCCCAAACGACATAAGGCGTTTCCTGGTTTGGAAAGACAAGGATGGCAAGACGACGGTTCATTCCATACGTTGCCCATTTCTTGGTGAGAAGGAGGTTTCTTCTTGCGGTTGCCCTGTCAGGTTGGCAAAAGGTACTGTGGTCAATTTGGTGCAGAGATTATCGGCCATATTCGAGGACGCCGGTCTTGGAAAGTCGTGGTGCATAGCATCATCTTCCGGTAATCCGGCGCAGTCCCCTCTGGTGCGTCAGTATGTAAAGATAGTGGCCGAAGAGCAAGCCACGGCCCAAATCCTCCCGAAGCAAGCTAAGCCTTTGTTCCTATCAAAGTTAAAAGCGATGTCATCGTATTTGAACAACCAGATATCGAGAAAGGATATTTCCCTCAGGCAGCGATTTGTCCTTCTCAGGGATCAGGCATTTTTCAAGGCCCAGTTCTTCGCTGGGGACCGAGTGTCAGATTTGGCTTCTCTCTCAGGTCAGGCAGTGAGACATCTCCCCGATAATAGCGGTGTTGTAATATCACACACTTTCACAAAATCCATCAGGGGTTCCAATGGTAAATGCAATACGTTCGTGCTAAAAACGATGCCCAGAAGAATTGGTTTGCCCGGTTTCTGTCCTGGAGCGATATGTGAGTCACTCAAGATCTATGGGGGTTAACCTCTCCCTGGGTTATTAATTCAGAACTGTATCAGAATCCGGCATGGTGGGAAATGACAGGGTATCGTACTCTGCCATGTATTCAAGATTCATTGAATATCTCAGGACATTGGGAATATATGAGGGTGAGACTCCTCACAGCTTGAGGGCAGGTTGTGCCTTAACCCTCAAGCTGTCGGGGGCAGCCGACACCGCCGACGACACAATGAGGCATGTTGGTTGGTTCACCAGAAGTACATGCGATTACTATTCCAGGGACGCCTCGTTGAAGGAGGCTTCCTCCACCGCCCAGCGTTTGGCGGCTTCCACACGCCTGTCCAACAGTGTAGAACAGACGTTTCGTAACTATGCAACGTACAATGGCCTGAAACACATGTTTTGAGATTTTGGCTTTGTAATTTTTTTGCTGTTTGTGTATAAATGAATGTTGATACAGCTGACGCGCAGACGGCGTCTTCTGCCAGAATGATGGCTTCTAATGGCTTCCATGTATATTGTCAGTAATTCAAGCCGTGTTCGCGGCGGGACATGATACAACGGTTTTGGCTTTAGTATTCCTGTGACGTTGATGTTGAGCTTTAACAGATTAATAAATATATTTTCTGGTAGATGTGCGTTCCTCCTTATTTTGTTTTGGGTTTTGGGGGATCGTTTCTTGGTCGGATTCTTTGATCTTCTCGTTTGCGGGGAGGTTTTGAGCGGTTTTCCCCCAATACTCCATCGCGAGATGATAGGAGTCGCCAGAGATGTGTTTACACCCCTGGCGACACCTAACGTCGAGCGAACATTATAAAAGCGGATTAGCACAGCCCCTGCCATTCACTTCGCTTTCCACGCCAAAGGAATTGGTTCCAGGGGAGCGCGCGCTCTGGTGGGGGGCCATCTTCAGGCGTCTAGAGAGCTATAGGATCTATTTCGCGCCCCTCCCTCCCTATTTGCTGGCACTCCTCTTCTCGTCTCAAAACTGCTCATTTTGAGCGGTTTTCCCCCAATACTCCATCGCGAGATGATAGGAGTCGCCAGAGATGTGTTTAAACTGCAAGAGGCCATTTAATTTTTTGCTTTCTACTTGCAGCGGTTTGATGTCAATACTTTTAATCGCCGGAGTACCATGGTCAGCGGATTAGTGAACCTGTCACTGCTGTCCACCGCTTTCCTGCTCCTGAAAGATGTTATTGAAAGGAAGGACGAAATTGGCAAGAACTATGCTGTGCTTCTTGCCGCATTGTCAGGGCAAATCATCGCTCAAATAGCTTTGATAATTATGATTCATGTGATCTTCGAGCCGAGGATGCATCACTCACCAGTTGCGGAAGGGGGGAAAGCGGTTGACAAAGTCAAAGCACAGTTTAAACAGTACGGCGCGGACGACGAGGTGAATTTGACGTTTATGAAGGATCAGGTATCGAAAGAAAAAAAAAGAGCGAAGGCGACTAAAAAAGGCGAAAAGGCTATGAGGGCTGCTGACATCCTGAACAACATTGCGACTGGACTAACATTTATCATATTGATTCTGAAGATTCTCTTTGAGGCATTTTATGACAAGAAAACACGCATACAGGCCTATACATAACTCGCCATTAACATTCCTGGGAACAGCTAGGGGGTATTATCGGCTGTATTCGACTCACTGTTCTCAATGAGGACCCTAGCTCACTGCCTCAATAGGTGTCACCAGTGGTTAAATCTATTCAAATGAAACTGGCAACTAGGTCCTGATCAATTTCCCACACAAAAGCCGTCCATTGTATAGGACCGACTTTCGGTGTGCTGCCCTCTATCGTAGCTAGGATGCCCATTGCACCCGAACAGGCCGAGAACAAGGAACCTGTTCTCGAGTCTCAGGAAAGTGCCTATGTCAAGCCGTTTATCCATTTATTACCAGGTTTTTAAATAAAAAACCGGGTTTTTATGTTAAAAAACATGGTTCTTTTATCTAAGAACACGGTTTTTTATTTTAAAAAACTTGTTTTTTTCTTGCAAAATACATGGTTTTTCCACTTCTTTGATGAAAAACATGGTAATTAAACGAAAAACTGTTTTTTTTCTAGTGAAAAATATGGTTTTTTGATTGGATTGTTAAAACATGGTTTTTGTGGTAAAAAGCAGTAGTTACCATGATGGTTTTTCATAAAAGACATAGTTTTTAGAGAAAAACCTGGGTTGGTTTTTCTAATAAATGGACAAACGGCTTGCCATAAGTGCCTGTTACTATGGTTTCAATACGGCGGCCAAAATCCGCCAATTTTTTTCAAGAATACTTCAAAATTATTGAGTTAAGAATAAGGATATGTCATTCATGTCATTTCTGCTTGATCCTAAACCTCAATTACACTATGATCTGACGAAAAATCTTTATAAAATTGCTGCGGGTGTCCGCCATCTTTTGTTCTGGACTGTTCCCGTTCGCACCACCGACCGAGGTGGTGTGAGATTCGGGAACAGGAACACGTTCCCGNCGGTAGATCGTTGGCTGATTTCAGCGCGAGTAGTCCCTGTGCTCTATTGTAATGAAAATTTTACCTTAGTAAATAAACTTCAGTCACAAAATGCGTAACTTTGTCTTGCCATCTCATCATTATCGAATCTTCTTAGCAAACTAGGCCTATAGTTACAGTTCCGACGGAGCTATCCATCCACTTGAGCCGCCTGACGATGTTTTGGCGGGAAGCCAAAAGAGACCAGTGACCATGGTGACTCAATTCCTGGAACTCCACGTGTGTTGGCTACTCGCCAAGATGCAGTGACATGACCTATTTAGTGCTGCATCATCCAATGGGTGAGGGGATACCTGGGATTCCCATGACATCACTGGCAACTATATTTGGCACACCATGTGCATGGGGTGTTTACACATTGCAAGTCATGTTCATTTGGATTTGAGTTGAAACTTGGGATCAGTTCCTGTTGAATAGGATTTTGTAATCCATGGAAAAGTTGAGATGAGAATAAATAGTTCGACACCTTGATATATTCTTAATGTAAGGAATTTCAATTTTTATTTTCAAATAAATTTTTATGTTTTTTTCATCCTCCGCCATGAACGTAATACAGACAAAACTTCGAGAACTAGGAAAAAAAAGTTTTATTTTTATTTTTTTTCCGCCCTCCGCTGCAAAGGGGTGGTAAAAAAAACCGCGAACCAACTTATAAAAAAAGTCTGGCCTTACCATGATGGTTTTTCATAAAAGACATACATGTACATGTAGTTTTTAGAGAAAAACCTGGGTTGGTTTTTCTAATAAATGGACAAACGGCTTGCCATAAGTGCCTGTTACTATGGTTTCAATACGGCGGCCAAAAACCGCCATTTTTTTCAAGAATACTTCAAAATTATTGAGTTAAGAATAAGGATATGTCATTCATGTCATTTCTGCTTGATCCTAAACCTCAATTACACTATGATCTGACGAAAAATCTTTATAAAATTGCCGCCAGTGTCCGCCATCTTTGTTCTCGACTGTTCCCGTTCGCACCACCGACCGAGGTGGTGTGAGATTCGGGAACAGGAAGACGTTCCCGAACGGGTTCTTGGCTGTTCGACTCATTCCAGAACATTCTCTGCACCAGAACACATAAGAACAGGGAGTCGAATACACCTTTGTCAGAGGGCGTGGTCTCGGTAACATCTTTCCCTGAAACCCCTTGAGTACTAGAAGTCTTTCTTTGACAGCCACTACTTCACGATATATTCTGGTAACGGTGATAACTCGAACGTTGTAATATCAGAGCCTTTCATGTTGGCTAGGATCGCAATTAAAAATAACTTTGAACTTTTCAAAGTGACGCTTTGTGGGGTTTTGAGAGTTATCTTCTTGCTCTGCCACAAATTCAACGTATTACCCTTTGTAAATTCAGATGTACTAACCATAAACTCCCAATAGAAGTAGGTAGATATGATAACACCTCTAGAGAAGAACGATTTTGTAATAAATGTAATTTTCGGTCAGTCGGTGATGAATTCCACCATCTACTTGTATGTCCTTTCTTTTCAGATCTCCGTAATAACAAAAATAGATAAGAGAGGTCCTCTCTTATCTATTTTTGGTAATAATTATATTCCTGTATACTTTACAATGAATCCTAATTTATACAAATACGTAAAACTCCTTACTTCATCTCCAAAAGTCCAGATTAAAGTAGCAAATTTCCTGTCAAAGTCACTGTCTTTATTATGAACCTCCATCAATCTTGTTGTATACCTCCATCCATCCCATGCAGCCATCTTGGTATTTTCTGTATTTATCTATTTAATGTGTATATGAGTTTCTGTGCTCTTTGCAAAATGTATTTTTTGTTGAGCAATAAATTCTGAAATTCTGAATTCTGAATTTAGGGTAGACCGCAATTTACGCCAGGATCCCACAAGAATACGTTGAGATGTTCATGTAAAGATGGGGTTGCAGTTCATCAATAGTTATTTTTCATACTGCGAATTCACCAGATTACACATGTTGTATTGCATTTTCGGTACACAAAATAACGTTGTCGTAAAGTCAACGTTTATCGTTAGAGTTCTTAAACTCCCTATTGTAATGCTTACGATCATGCTGAACTGCCTGCAATTTTACTGAACGCATGGATCGCTTAATAACGCTGAATTTTTTCATTATGACAAGGGTGTGGCAAATTATGGTATGTGTAGGGCACCTTTTCACAGCTAGCTTTCTCCTTCTAATTTTGTTTCGCAATCTCTACAGTGCTCAGTTCAATATTGTATTGTACACATTTTGCATCTAATTTATGTTCTGTTCTATGTTCTATGCTTTAGTTTTAGTTTTAGTTTTTGGAAAATTCCTCCAAGGTTCTACATTGTACTGTACATACTGTAAAATCGGACTTGTAACATCACTTTGGTAGACCAGCCCACTTCATTACTATGATGGTCACATGACTGCACATCAATAATCTGCAATACAAGCTGCGTTCTGATTGGTTTACAAACACAATTGGCCAAATGACCATTCGAATTGAACTGACGCTAGTAGGCCTAATGTGACATTGACAGGCCTATTTTGAATGGATTGAGTACATGTGATCAGCTCTGATCATTCCCGAATAGGAAGCATTGGCTGTGCACCAATGGTTCTGCGGGTTGTCACAAAAAATTAACACAATGATGTCTTTTTTCATAACACCCTTTAAAGAACATGGTCATTACTACTGTTACGACCAACAATTGCGTTCATGAAAAGTGACCGACCCGGGGTGATCGATTAGGCAATCAAGATCATGCCCTTCTATCCAAGGCCTAGTCAGTGCCACTATGCAAAATCGTAAACAGTGATTGGATAAAAGACGCATATTCAACAGAATAACCACTCCCAGCTCGCTAAAGTGGGCTGGACCTTCTAATACCTGAAGTGATGTTACAAGTCCGATTTTACAGTAATTTGCTTCTAATTTTCGCTCTATTAGTTCTACATGTACATGTATATTATTTTGCTCTATACGGATTGTACATTATTTTGCTTCTATATTTGTTTTGCAAGTTTTGAGCCGTTTAGTTGACATGTATCCTAATTTGTTTACTGCACCTTACTTATGTACTGCACCGCCTTCATTTGTATAGCACACAATCAAGTAGGGCCACTAATGCCGCGGCACTGGCCCTAATTGTTATCTGTACTGCACTTATATACTCAATAATAAACTACAATATATATTGTGACAATTTTACATACATGTACTGTGCTTCCCCCTGACTGGTATTCATCAACTACCTATGGTACAGATAGGCCTAATCTTTAGTTCCAGCAGTGACCCAGTCGTATGAGGAAAATGTAGTTATACAAGGTCAAGTTCTGCACTCTGCACTTCAGGCTCTGCTGGGTATAAATAGCAGGGCCTGGCTACATTTTGTCAGTTCCAAGTTGGGCTCCGAGTCTCGCAGTCAGACTCCTCGGTCAGCTCAGTATCAGCAAGTCACTAGCTGGCTTCAGCATACAAATCTACTACAACATAATATTTTCAATGGTGAGCAATGCTTTTCCATGCATCTTCAATATATTCGAAGCCAGTGTTTGGCCCATGGGCCAACCACTGCCCAGTGCCAGCTCATAGGTCAATCTACTTTAGCACACTGCCCAAGTGCAGTGTTAGATGGTGTCAAGCGATGCTGGTTGTGTTTTATTCTGCTCGGTCTTGTCTGGAATTATATGATGCCAAGCGTAGATTCATGTAGTAGCACTGTAAGTACTAATCCTATATTTCTAGTTAATACATTTTAATAGTTTATAATTATTATTGCCTCTTTGTCATTCTTCGTTGTTCTTCGTTGTTTCCTGTCATCATCACACCAGGATTATTCTCCCCTTTCGTTCGGTTTTACCCCATGTGACCAATAGTCGTCACATTGGGTGATATGAATAAAAATCAGTATCTACTAGCTAGTAGTTACTAGAAGTAAAAGTAACTAGTACCAAGTTTTTACTCCAAGTAGAAGTGAACACTTGAATTCATATGAATAACAGTTGCATATACTGCAAAGTAATCACTTCTGCCCAACTAGTTTTTACTCGTCTGATCCTGGGTTCACCGTACTGAAATTAATACTGCTGATTTTTCATATCCTCGGCAGTATTTAGGGCCTACTGTTTTGGAGTAACTACTGCACTAGTATTAAGTAATACTTATTAGTAGTAGCTACAAGTAATTACTGACAGTAGTTACTCCTGTTTTATTCATATAGTCACCAGTAAATATTTCAAAAACTGGAGTAAAAGTTATTAATGTACATGTACTTATTTTTATTCATATCACCCAATATTCACGGCTAGCTTTTACCAAAAAATGTAGCTGTACAGTGCAGTTTATAATATTAGTGGGATTGATGTATTCTTTTGATGTCAGCAATAAAATTACCATTTCGGTCATCTGGTTGAACCTAAACTCACCCGAGTTAAGGAATGGGACAGGCAAGTGGGAGTTTGTATAGGACCCGTTTTACGGCCCATTTAGCAACAAAAATGTGGCTGTAGTTTATATTACTTGCATTGATGTTTTTGTCAGCAATAAAATTCGTTTGGCGGTCATCCGTTTCACATTAATCCAAAAATATCTATTTTTGCTTAAACTCACGACGCAGTTAATGAAAATGACAGTAAGTCGAATAAAATTGAACGGTTGGCCGATTCCCTGATTAATTATTATTCTACGTTCAACTGCAACTAAAGAATACATTGACAGGTTGTTTACGTTCTTGTCGGTGATTTACGAACAAACTATCAACAACAAAAGTAGGCCCCATCCACCCACAGAAAATGACAGAAGCAGAGTGAACGGGTGGCCGATTCCCTGACTAGTTCAACTGCAACTAAAGAATACATTGACAGGTTGTGTACATTCTCGTCCGTGATTTACGAACAAACTATCATAATAATAATAATAATAATAATAATAACAACAATAATAATGGTGAGTTCTTATATAGCGCTTCATATAGCGTATTACCATAAAGGAATCAAGCATAAAGGTTCAACTGACAAATTTAGCATTTTATAAATGTGGACAATATCCCTTTAAAACCCAACAGATTTGCATTCTGACGTTTCCATGTGATAGGCAAGACCCTTCTGCACATTCACTGCAAATTTTGTTGAATTCCGACTAGTTGATCTTATGATACAAAAGGTCTGAATTAACGAGAACCCCACGAACGATGTGTGTTCAGGGTCGTCGGTGTACATTTGAATAGGCTGACGTACATGGAACACTAATTGTGCTGAAAATAGCTCAATTATCGTCAGAAATGAAATTCAAAGCATCATGTTGGCAGGTTCATATACCTCTTCACCACAAAAAAAGTTGAAGCTCGTGCCTATTACGAAAAGCCAAAATTCAGGTGGCAACACAGGAAGTGTATCCCTCAGTAAGCTCATCGTTCGCAGTTAAACCTTTATGGTTGATTCCTTTATGGCTCTCTAAGCGCTTCACACATTATTACCCCAGCCTATGATTCAGAAACCTTTCTGTAGAAACAAAGGGCAGCCACAATATAGCGCACACGATGGACATTTCAGGCCAGTTGAGAGTTACAAAGTGGCACGGCCGGGGATCGAACCCGCCACCTTCCGATCACCAGCCTACAGCCCTAACCATTATGCCACCGCACTACCCCATCAACGACAATACAAAGTAGGCCCCATCCACCCACGCCCCTCCTCCCGTGATCGCATCCTTTACGCATGTCCGGAAGTTAATACCCCCACACTCCACGCACAAAAAAGCTGGGCCAATTATAGTGCCCATTGAAGTGTGGAGTTTGAACGCCGTTGATATTGAGTTTTTCAGTCGAGACCGCTTCCTGACTTGCTGGGATTTCAGGTTATTGGAGAGGCGATCCCGTTTCCCGTTCATTCCACGAAATTTTAAACATCAAGGCAACTGCGTCAGATTCGCTCATTCTTCAGGGGTAAGTGGCGTGAACAATTTCAAAAAACGTACATGTACAAATTCTGAACCAAGTCGTTTTCGCTCGTGGCATTTGCTTTCAAATAATGGGTCATATGAATAAAGACTAGCAATTGCTTTTACTTCAGATTTGTACAGCATTTTCTAGTGCATTTTTACTGCAGAATTCAAGTAAAAGCATTTACTAGTATTTATTCATAAGACCCAAAGACGTGACTCAAAAAGGGATCAAAGACAACATCACTGAACTAACCTTCGTCATTTCACGGGTCATATGAATAAACACTAGCAAATGCTTTTACATGTAATGTACATGTACTCAGATTTGTACAGCATTTTCTAGTGCATTTTTACTGCAGAATTCAAGTAAAAGCATTCACTAGTTTTTTTTATTCATATGACCCAATGACGTGGCTCAAAAAGGGACCAAAGACAACATCATTGAACTATCTTCGTCATTTCAGGTCGACAGTCAATACTTTACTGCAAAACTATCGACGGAAGAAAATGAATATATTTTCGACTAAGGTAATTTTAAAATCCTCCAAATGTCGAATCTTCTGTCGACATCGATTTCATTCCATAAAATGCTATAAAACTTCAGCCGAGGTGATATCTCCTCGTTCCAATGACAAAACGGTTATTTCAGTCCACCTGCCTCCGGGCGGGTGGTGCGGAAAGAGAGCGGTTGCGCAGCTTTCCGACTCCGACTCCGGCTTCAACTACCAGAATGAATTGCAGTCCGCTGTAGACATCCTTGATAAAAGATTTGATTGACTTTGCAAATCGTAAAATGACATAACAGAGGAAAATACGTTATAACTAACTGCCGATAGACGCCTGTAGCACCATCGGACTTTCTGTGCGGCCGGCCCATCGCATGCGATATCGCCTGATGCGGTGCTTTGAAGGAACTACGGCCGTTATCCAAAGTCTGGGTCAGCTATCATTGCAAGTACATGTACTGTTTGCTTCCAATTTTCAGTTTAATGCCGATAGGTACATTCGCCGGAGTACCTTCATCAGCGGATTAGTGGACATGTCACTTTTCTCCAGCACTGTTTTACTGCTGAAGAACGTTACTGACAGAAAGGGCGAAGTTGCCAACTATGCTTTGCTTGTCACTGCATTATCAGTGCAACTTATCATTGAAATTGTCGTGGGAATCCTGCTCGGTCTGATCTTCGGGCCGAAATTGGAGCCACCAGCTGTGAGGGGAGCAGAGAAGAAGACTTTATTATTGCGGAGGAAAATGCGGGAATATATGCTCGAGAACCAGGCGGCGAACTTGGCGGACGACGGAGTTTTGGAGATGTTTCCACTTGGTGAGCACAAGGAGAATTATTATGATGTCGTGATGGCGGAATTCAAGAAGAATTTTGAAGAGGACAGCACGGACAAGACGGACGAGGAGATCTGGATGGAATTGAAGACGATGGCGTTGGTAGAAGAAGCAAGAGAGAGGAAAACTAGAAAGTTTGTAAAGAAGAGGAATTGGGCTGACAGAATGAATGATGCTGTAACTGGACTTACATTTATCATGTTGGCCCTCAAGATCGTCGTTGATGTATTTTATGAGAGGAAAACGTAAGGCAACTGGCGACTCCCCCCCCCCCTCCCCACCACCACCAAACACACACATTACCCGCCAGAAACTTGGGGTATTTTTGAGGGCGTGGCCTCGGGAAGATCTTTCCCTGAAACCACTTGAGGGCTGACTACGGGCCACCGTAATAAAGAACTATCCATTGACGCTTTTAAATGTTCAGGAAGTCGAGTGAAATTGAACGGTTGACCAATTTTCTATTATTATTCACTTCTGCGTTTAACGACAACTAAAGAATACATTGACAGGTTGTATAGGACTTTCTACATCAATATATTATTATTATTATTATTATATTATATCAATGGAAGCACTGTAACCCTCACGGGTCTTGTACATGTAATATACATTATGTATATACTTAATATATACATAAATAAAATAGACCTAATTTTTTTTTAGCGTAGCCTAATTCTTTTCAAGAAACGCAGAGGGACGGGCCGTGACGTCTTCTGCTATCAAAAACATACACATTGTACAAAGTATGCCCACCCTGACGTCTCCTTTACGAGGGTCCGGCCGTTCATACCCCACCCCCATTCTCCACACTGAAAGGAATGAAATTGGACGACATCTGATGCTTTGCGAAGGCTGGAGTTCGAACGTCGTTGATATTGGGTTTTCTGTCGAGACCACTCCCGGCGCTGGGTTTTCAGTCTAACGAAATTTCAAAGATCGAGATAAGCTCCATTTCAGGTAGGTGGATGGAATAGTTTCAACACTCGAGGCCCGTTTCTGGTTCTGGGAGTTTGACTCGCAGACTTCGGGGGAGGGGGGAGGTTATACGGTAACAAAGATGGTGGCTTACTACAGGGTGGGCCAGAGAAAGTGTCCCTTGAACAATAGGGAAACAAAAGAAATGCTATTGTTCGAGCATGGAGGAATTAATTATACAGTATAATTCCTCCATGGTTCGAGGGACACTTTCTCTGGCCCACCCTGTAGTTCTCCCACATGACGTCGTGGTCATTCATTGTCTAAGCATGATACAACATTACCAACGCATCCACTCAGACATGAGGGAGGTTTAGAAATCAAACGATAAACGTACACGTTACGACAACGTTATTTTTCATACTACACATTCACCAGATTTTATATTGCAGTTTTTGTACAAAAATACGTTGTCGTTAATCTTTACGTTTATCTTTTGATTTCTAAACCTCCCTCATTATTTTACCTAAACGTTTGTGCCCATGGCCCGCTTGACCATGGACAGCGGCCATTGAATGGTGTTAAGCTTCTCAGACGTCATATGGACCGCCATCTTTGTTGGAACGGTCTATAGCGAATAGTTGATTAGTTTTGAAACACAGTGCCCAGGTTATTGATACAAACGGTTGCTGGGCCTGCTTCATAAAGTGACTTTAAAACACTCACTCACTGGTTCTCTATCCACGGACGCCTGCGGTGCTGCCACCTATTGTCGGTGATATGTACTGACGTGAATATCGTGAGTGAGTTGCATCGGACCGGGAACCAGTCTAACGATCACGGGTGCTGCCACCTGCACGAAGGAATAAAACTAGTTTGCCGACCATATTTGTAAACAAACCAGCTTGTTTACAACTTCGGCGTCTAACTCCTTTAAGTTGATGGTGCCATTAACTTCAATGCATTCTCCATTTGGTTAAAGGTACCATTAGCAACAGGGCCCCTGGGGCCTGTTTCATAAAGTGACTTTAAGCTAATGGTACCTTAACTTCAATGCATTTCCCATTAGGTTAAAGGTACATTTAGCTTAAAGTCACTTTATGAAACAGGCCCCATGTCTTAAAAGTAGGCCTATTGGCTGTGTCCGCACCTAAATTGTCAAGAACCTGGGCAAAATTTTGAAATCCTGAATAAAACTATGTCGTTTGTGGTCACATGCGCATTCATTGCTTTCATGATCGTTTCAAATATCAGGTGTGGCCCCAAAAAGGATCAGACAACACCTTTGTCATTTCAGGTCAACAGTATTCAAGAAATCAAAGAAGGTTCTGTGATATTTATGTCAACTCTCAATAACTGCAAGGTCGACTGAAGAAAATGGCGACGAGTGCACTTCGGCCTAATTTAAAGGTAGGCCAAATTTATTTTTAAACCCTCCAAAGCCCTGTGAAAACCGCACCGCTCGCCGGAAACCAGACCGTTTTCCCAACAAACTCATCGAGAATATCAGGCGTTCTTAGTACTGCTCGCTCCCTTCGTCACCGTGTTAGCGGATGAAGAGGAGCGAGGTAAAAACCCCTGCTGTGGGAGGATGAACAAACTTGAACTAGCATCCATGTATGATGATGTTCAAATTTAGCTGCCTGTTTCATCTTGCCACAACATTTCAAGCCATTCACCAATCAGAAGGTGTATATAATTATGTCATGTGGCACAACTGCATCATGTGACATGTGTACAAAATGGTAGCCCTTAAAGGCTCCAAACCCGCTTCTCCTCCTGATCTATTGTTTAACCCATTTTGACGCCCCTTCCTACGCCTTTGCCTTTTTGACGACGGGTCGCTGCCAATTTCTTTTCGTTTTCCTTTCCCCATCATCGTTCATCATACAAATGTCCTTGAATGTTCGACTCTGTAGGGGAGCATCCATTAAGTACGTACGCACTGAGGGGGAGG
>NMRB01000185.1:95109-147722 GCA_002633025.1 Notospermus geniculatus | reverse complement strand
GCGCACTTTTTCACCTGCGGTCAAGAATCTTGAAAATGGCCCTCCAGTCATATATCAGTGCACGTGAATTTCAAACTGGGTAAACTTTAGTACACTAAAGTTTACCCAAAGTTTAGTACACTAAAGTTTACCCAGGATCGTCCTGGGTAGCTTTTAGGGTCACCCAGGTTGGTCCTGGGTAAACTTTTAGGGTTACCCAGGACAACATCTACCAATTTGGCAGCCGATACTGTGTAAAAATACTGTGTAAAACGTTCAGCACTGAGCTTAGGAAGTGGAACACTACATGTAACATATGCTGACACAGTTTCCTTTACTTTTTCTTATGACTGCCTTTTTTACAAGCGGACATTTCAATGCATTCTCAATAGGCTTTTATTTTATGAGCTTTTGTCTTTGAATTCCAAGTTGACATTCACAGTCAACTGAATTGTAGTAGTTCAGTCACTGATTTTTCACAAAAAAGCTTCATTCACATTTGTGGCGGTTCCAATAGGCCTACCTTGTGCTGCGTTCAAAGAGGTTAGGTCTACATTTGTGTGGCATAGGCCTACTGAAGGAAATAGAACTTGTTGTAGACCGTGTGTGCAATGTCCAGAAGGATAGAATTGACAATCTGCCCCTCTGCGCAATCTGCTAAGGGTTAATTGGTAATTGAATAGTTTAATTAGGACAAGAATTATTGGAATGTCCCATAGTCAGTTGGTTGCCGTATGGGACAGAGGAATTTTAGGTCAACCAGTGCTTCCTGTTGCTCTTGAAGTCCCTTTGACTGGCTAGCCAGGCTGCGACCAATTTAGACACTTTACATTAACTTCACAAGTTGCGTTTACACTTCAAGGATGATCCGGATGAAATCATTTTGATTGCCGGTGCCATATGTGTGGATGTCAGTGAATGACCATGCAACAAGGGCTTTCAGATTGCCTGTGCATTGATCTGCTACTGTTTACCTGTTACTGGTACATTTCAGGTACCGGTATTGAAATGTCCGAGTTCACCAAGGTCATTAACGCTTTCCTCAAATATGCGACATCCGACAGGTTTTCCTAGACTGCCTCACATACATGTGTATGCACGGACATACATCATTTACGCAAACGTGATTTTCACAATGGTCAAATCTCGCATTGATAGCATTGTGGTATTTCTCAATGAACTTCCGTTTGTCATGTTTGTGGTTGATTGTCCATTAACCACATTTGAAGTGCCTCCCGCTAAGTGCAGCTCATAACCTGGGTCATCTTTGAAAACTTGATTGTTCAACCTTGACACCTTTGATTTGATAACCGAGCAAGTGTTGGGTTAATATTCCTTAAAAAGGCGCTACTCCACTTGACAGTTTTCTCGCAGAAGTTGGCTCTCAATGGGCAACTCAACTGCAGGCAGTTTTTTTGCGTGGTCTAAAACACAGGATTGATCTCAGCGCCCAGTTTAAAAATCTGCTGCCCGGTCAAAAAAATCGCCGCCTGGTCAAAAAAATTGCCGCCCGGTCAAAATTATTCACTTTAAATAACAAGGTTTTCCAAGTACCGAAAGGAGCTAGATTTGCATTCCGAAATGCCGGGAAATCACATTTCAGGGCTTCTAGATTTCAAATTTTTCTGGGAGCCCTAAATACATGTACTTTCAAGAAGCACATGACAATAGCACGTGTAGCTTACATTCTTTGTTGATAGATCGTTCATGTACATGTACTTCAGCCAAGGTCAGGCATGTCAGGTCATTGTCGGTCATTCTTCATAAGGGCTAGAACTCAATGATATATTGATAACAAAGACAAAGATTGATTCAAGCTGCCAAGGAATACTGTATTTAGCTTACCAGGGGCCTGTTTCTAACCAAATGGAAAATGCATTGAAGTTAATGGTACATCAGGGCCTTCGAACCTACGTTAACGACTTGGCGCACCGCCAAGTGAAACGTGTGTAAACGTGCTTTCCGCCAAGCCATAAAATCTGCCGCCAAGTCAAAAAAATCGTCCGCCAGGTGATTTTATAAGTGAAATAAATGATGAATAAAAGCCTTAATCAACATCCTCTTTACCATTATTGCCCCTTTCTCATCCTAATATCCTATCACCAGCCCCAAAGTCATTCTCCGAATCGCCCACTAACTGACGAAATCGCCATGAACGCGGGAACACGTGCGCTCTCAATCCGACAGCCACGCTGGCCGCAGTCTACTTCAAAACGAAAATCAATAATTTATGTGCATTCCACATTATGTATTCACGTCTCTTCGCGCCATATTCGCGCCCTTCTTCCTGATTGGTCAATCAACTCCAGTCACGAACAGTGATGAATGGAATAGTAGTGTAACGGTGACCATATTTGGCACAGCCTCTGACGTCACACACTCGGCCAATCGATCGGCAGTTTCCGTCAGTATTCGCGCCAAGTGACTTCCTTGTAATGGCCGCCAATTTTTTATCGCAGACATGGCAGATGCCGGGAAATTGGATGTTTTATCCTACAATTTTCAAAAAAATTTCGTACGAGGGGGGACACCCCTCTCGTGCTCCCCCCCTCTTGGGCCGCCACGTAACTCTCTCCTAAACTTCGAGGGCCCTGGTACATGTACCATTAGCATGAAGTCACTTCATAACAGGCCCCAGTCCATGAAAATTATTGCCTTCTCCATGCTATTTCTTAAAAGGAAGTTTAAAGTCAACGCATTAAAATTGCCCTTTGCCTATAGGTTTATTCTCTGTAAATGTAGTCTGTTCTAGTCAAATAGTTGAACGGAGCACTTTTCTGTTTATTATCTATGTAATAAAAACTGAAGAATTCTAAAGCTGCATTTACCAAAGCATGGATCCAGTCCATTTGCCCGAAGTTTTCCATACCGCACAACATCAATGCAGAAGTCCATTTGAGTGATTTTTTGGCGGACCGGACACGGACCAAATCCGTGCGCCAGTAAATGCAGCTTTAGATGGTGATTTTACAGCTGCTTTCCAAAACTTACCCTAATTTATGTTTGTTTGGGTATACAAGGGTTAGGCTGTGTATAACTTGAATCAACATACACATGTACATGTACAAAAGTTGTGTCTACCTGTAAGAGTGTGCAATATGGTACAAGATGAATGTAGGATATTCCACACAGCCAGACAGGCTTGGTTAATGATCCAAGGGGATTTACATGTATAAATCCTCTAGCTCACCAGGTGTAACTTATTCTGGCCATACATGTAGTTTAGCCGTACTTACACAACAAAAAGAGAAGTCCTGGTTTTTTCAGGTCCGGACTCATTTTAAGTCCGGGTTTCTCCATGAGTACTACAGTACAAATTCAATTACATGTACCGTAGTAGGAAACCAGCGATTGCAGGTGAATTCGGAGGTCACATCAGTGGGTCACTCAATGTAATAACACATAAATAACACATATAATTGTCGGAGCGCCATCTGTAGCCGGGTCTACAACTAAGATAATTGCACTTACACCTGAAGTAGAAGCCCGGGTCAAGTCCGGACTTCATATAGACCCACTCATACATGTATCATCCGGGCTTAGGAAGTCCATACTTCATAGACCCGGGCTTACGCCCACCTTTTTTGTAGTGTAAGCAAGTGAAGTCCAGACTTCATTTGTAGTGTGGTGTACCGGTAACTACGGCTAGTGTCTGCTTGTGGCAGGGAACAGCCCTTGGGAACAGCTGAAGAGATTGCCATAAGCCCCTTACACTAACCCTATTATGTACTTTTTCCTGATTACACTAACCCTGTTGAAGATTTTCACAATCACACTCAGGTCTGTGAGTTCTTCATGGAACTGAACTTTATTATGATAATCAGGAAACAGGCACATGGGTTAGGCAAATATTTCCTGTCGTACAGGAAGGGCTGTGGAGATGAACACATTCTTGTCTCTGTGCTAATCATAGAGTGTTCTCCACACCAGTTAAAAAAAGGGCGGCCCGCCCCTCTTAAAAATACCGATGGCAAAATCCACCCCTGGTAAAAACGGCCCGCCCCTCTTAAAAATTCATCCGCCCCTCTTAAAAATTCGTCCGCCCTAATATTTATGATTTAGATCGCTCAATTATGCACGTCAGATGCTCAGAAAACGCATCTCAGAACACCTAAAATCCAAAAAATAGCTGGGAAGGGCCCCCAGACCCCCGCCAGAAGGCGCCTTTGGCTCCTCGCGCGGAGCCAGACCCACCGCCGCCCCCCTTAGACCAAAACCCGTGGAGAACACTGGAGTCAAGTTTGAAGTTGTAACAATGGTGCTCATACCACCATCTTTTGGTGCTCCACATAAATCAGTGCCATTTTCACCCTTTCTGAGCGAAGCATTTGGCGTAAAGAATGTATTGAGGGAAATCTTCGTGAATGTACCGGTAGTGGTGCAGTGTGCCTAGGTCACTGCTGAGGTCAGGGAGAGCGACTCCCTGAGAGCATTTTCACTTTCAGTTGCCTAAAGCCAGGCGGCAAAACTCAATGCGGTAGGTGTGTTTTTTAAAATTGACTGAACCGGCTGAATGACGAGTCAACAGCATTGGGTCAATCGACCTTAAAAAACACTCCTAACCGCATTGAATTTTGCCGCAAATGTGCACTTGGCCTAAGAGTGCCAGTGACGGGCGTATTTGGCACTTGGGCCCAACTCAACCATTTAGATTTTGTGAAAGGGGGCACCCATTGCCTCCTTATGGAAATTGACAGTCATAACAAAGTCTGCCAAATTCTAAAATTTCCTAGTCAATCGAAAGACTTATTTTGAAATGCGAGGAAACGTGCCTGCTATAGTATTGAAGCTTTATTACATGAGAGCCTACATGTACACGTACATGTATTTTGCAGACACAGTCTACCAAAGGTAGCCTTACAGTCAGTTACTGTACAATTAATGGAGTGAGAAGCTTGGGTTTATCAGTGCTAGATTACAGGTGACCCCATACTTTTCCTCTGCGGTTGTGATGCCTTCCTATTCTCTGATTAGTAAAGCATGTCTAGATCAGCATAAATATTTACACAAGTCTACCAAGATGTAAAGAGTTGTATCATTTCTTTTCCTCAATTTGGTTTCAAGCTACTGGTAGGCCTACATCTACTAGATGCACTTGTGATAATTAATCCTGTCATGCCTGTAGCCCCTTTTACACTTGCCCGGTTGAAGAAGTGTGCCGATCTCAACCCGAATGAGCCCATTTTGAATTCAAGTGGGATAGGCCCAGTTTAAACCACAAAAATCAACTGAGCCAAATCTATGCCAAGCCCACCCAGTCATCTGTAAAAACACGCCGGTTGCCATGGAGATTTCGTGGCACTGATGGAAAGGTCAAGGTCGAGCAGCTGACCCATGCGCACTGCGCGTTTTGATCACCCGAACTAAAAGTACTTTTAACTTTTGATATTTTCTAGGTAAAGCCTATGATATCACGTACGTCCGATTAAAATTCCAATCTCCACGACCGGAGAGTTTTGCCATCTACAAACGTACCACCGCTGACGGAGAGTGGATACCGTATCAGTATTACAGCGCGTCATGCGAGGCAACGTTTAGGGTGCGACGAAACGAATACATCACTCGTAGAGATGAACAACTTGCCATTTGCTCACCAGAATACAGTGATATTTCTCCACTCAGCGGTGGAAACATAGCCTTCAGTACGTTAGAGGGGCGACCAAGCGCGTATAACTTTGAGAATAGTCCAGTTTTACAGGTTTGTACTTGTTTATATTTCATCATTTGACCTCCTCTGAGGTTGTTGGTTCAACGTCTCCCAGGGCTCCCAGTGAACCCCTCAAAAATTGGGGTTTTAAGGGTCATCATTCAAGGGTCCATGTATTGATGAACCAGATTTCTCTTGTTTTGGGGAGTAAAGCAACATTTTTCATTGGTTACATGTATCTCTAGCCCGGTCCCCGCTGTACTGGGAGCGCGGTGAAGACACTGGACTTTGTGACCGAGAGGTAGCGGGTTCGAGACCCACGGACGGCTCACCACTTCATAATTTCATCTGGTCAGAAAGGATCAAATGAAGCATTATGAGCTGCTCCTCAGCTTTCTCTCAGTACTCTCTAAAGGTTTCTAAGTTCGGTAATAATGTGAGGTAGCTTTGCAAGAGGAAGGTGCTTTTCGAAACCAACATTAATGAGGAGGTCGCCTAATTTTTTCTACCATTTGATGGCGCTGCGACCGTATCCACTTTTCCACTGTGACGTCGTACAGAACGTCAACGTCACACTGCCGTGACGTTGTGGCTTCATGCTCGCACCGCACATTGCCACTGATTGCCACGGAGATGACGTCCTGAAGACAATGAAAAGGCCTGATACTGTCGCAGCGACATCTTTCCGTGGAGAAAAGGCGACCTCCTCATTATCATTACTATCCATTTTACAGGATTGGGTAACTGCCACCGACATCCGTATCGTCCTAACACGACTCAATACGTTTGGAGATGAGGTGTTCGGTGACAAAACTGTATTACAGTCATATTTCTACGCTATTTCTGATATATCAATCGGTGGAAGGTGAGTAGATGACAACTTAAAGAATTGATCAGAAAATATAGAATGGAACCCCTCAAGGACACATGTGGGACTGATGCTGTCTTTAATTGGTCAAAATGAATAGAAATGACCGATTTGTGGCTATAAACTGTGGTGGCCTTAAAGGAGAGGTGTCCCTCTGGCAGAGGTGTCCACTTAATGGAGGTTCCACTGTATTGCTTCAGTTATCAATATACAAAAGCAAATTTTTCCATACTTGACATCTGATTGTTCCAAAATCCCCAACCTGAGAACGTTGGCGTCAGCCCCTTCCTTCGTCACCCACACACGTTTTCTGTGCCGTGACGTGACAAAGGAAGCGAGTGCTAAGAACCCCTGATGTTTTCAGGATGGGTATCCCAGGTACGAATGAGTTACTGGGTAAGCGATGGCCATTTCTTAATATGTACTTGATCGTAGAATGGATATTGTAAAATGGATGATATAATCATGGGTATTTGCAGACGACTTCTGAAGTGGTGTTTTTCCTGCCAGGAAGTGTGCACTTGAGGGTACTAAGATCACAGCCATATGGTCTGCTTACTGTGTAATAATAATTTATTTCCTTTCTTCTCTTATTTGCGTGGGAATTCCTGTACAGTGGTGGTGTATTGTAATTGTATTCAGGGCCAAAGCCATAGCATTGTTGACCTTGGTAAATATGGAGGAGGAGGCCATCTCAAGCTACTCATGTTCCTCACTTGGATGGAATCTTTTACCCTCCTTGCAAAGGAATATGAAATATAATCAGGTTTCTAAGGTGAAAGACATCGCTTCCTACCAGGTTCGAACCCACAGACCCTTGCATTAGGCCCTCTCATTCCTTGCAAAGGAATGAGGTACAAGCCACCATGGCTTACTGTCCTATGCGACGGACGGGAAGAGCCAGGGGTGATATCCCATAAGGCCCGGCAGGATTCGAACCCGGAACTTGGGTTTGCTTTGTGGTGGCGTACAACTTAGTCAGGAACCACTGGGGAAGAGTGTAGGTGCATTGTATTGTAGTTTCACCTTCAAAACAAAGACGAAGAAAGAATTTACCATTGGGAAGCACATAGAACATAAACATGTCAGCGTAATGCCCATCGCTGAACAATCACAGAAATATTTCTATAGGGCCTAGTACTGTCATAAAAAGGAGTGAAACAAGAGTGCTTTAGTCTAATTATGTGTATTTATCTTACAGCGGTATGGCGTTAATTGGTTGGAATTAGAAATTTTGACAGGAATTATTTAACTTGACCTAACTGTGGTTTATTCAGTAGTCTTAATGGAGTGAAGTGCCGTTTTGAATTTTTTCCTCGTGCTTCATTCAAGGCATAGCTTGGAGGCATTGGTTTGAGATAATGTGGTTCAGTGCTTGCTAGCTGTCTTCTACAAAGTGCTGATGCCTACAACTCCATGCCGAGCTTTGTCGGTTTTCGTCAGTCAAATGTGGTTGAGTGGTTAACGCACAATCCAACCTGCCTCTGCCAGGTGCGTTCAGACCCGCATGAAGCAGCGTACATTCGACCCCAATGAATGTTCAGTTGGCATGAAATAATAACAGGTTTCTAAGGTGAAAGACATACATGTAGCTTCCTACCGGACTCAAACCCACGGACCCTCGCATAAGGCATCAATCGCCAGCACTCTGGGGCAGCACGCCTTAACCACTAGGCCAAATCCCCATCTTCAATGTTCAGTTGGCCATAGGTATAACCCCCACTAAACACTGGCATGATTGGCACAAAAAGTGAAAGATCATCAATAGATGGTGCTGTTTGACGAGGGAACCAATCATATGCCATCATCATAGGTTTAACTGACACCACTGTAACACACTTTCTGATTGGCTAAGATACATGTACAAATTGTTCACATATTCTCAACAGGGATTCCTGAATCGGACAGCTAACGCAGTCTATTAGTGATACTTTGAGGATCGCATCAACTGAAGCAGTTTCAGAGCGCGGGTACGGGTAACATAGTGGGTAGCGGTTTGAAAGTGAGGCAGGAGTTTAGAAGCAGCGTGGAAAAATGATGCAACTGTCACTGACGAGGGCAAGTGCATGCCTCCTTTCTACCACAAGTTGATTCTAACACGTTTTCTCTTTTGCTTTAGGTGCAAGTGTAATGGTCACGCGAGCCGCTGCGTTGAAAGCACTAGTGAGGTCGCACCACCGCGTCTGGTGTGCCAGTGCGAACACAACACCGCTGGTCCAGACTGCAATGAATGTCGCCCGTTTTACAACGACAAGCCATGGGCGAGGGCAACATCTCTCGACGCCAGTGAATGTGTCGGTGAGTATACGTATGACGCCATCACAGTTCTTTAAACGTGGACAGAAAAAGCCCAATTCTGGCATCATTATTGAAATATGAGGTACAAAGTCAACTCTTTGCAGTGTTCCCCTGGAACTTGGAAAGGATAACTCATGGAATTTCATGAAAATCCTGGGGAATTTCAATAATTTCATGAAAATCCTGGGGAATTTCAAAAAAATTGCCATTTTCCTATTTCTTTTTTTGGCAAATTGAATGAAAAGTGTTTGAGAGATCACTGCCTTAGAGTTGCCAATTTCTGCATGCTGAATACTGAAGTGTTGATATTCTTGGAAATGAACGAGGAAAATTATCACTCTTGTGAAAAAAGTGTTTTAGTGGCCAGATATTTTGACGTCTACACTTCAGGTATATACATAGATCTGTTATATCTTACCTATGAAGGAGTAAGACAGTGCGAGTAGTGTTTTTCATGGCTCAGTCATTTGTTACACATGTAGGCTAGTAGCTCACCTATTGTAACTAGATATTGTGGTGGTTTTTTTTTTGTAAATTAGGCCAGACTTTTTTTATACCTTGTTTAGCGCACTTCAATTTCCAGAGATTTGTAGAGGTGGTCGGAAAAAAAATAAAAATAAAAATTTATTTTCTCCCTTCACAAAAGCATTCTGTAAAACAAGCAGAGCGGAGGAAGAAATAAAAATAAAATTTTATTTCAAAATAAATATTCATTGNACTATCATGTTGAAACTTTGTACACATGTACCTCTAGGTTATAGCAACTTACAGACAAACTTTCGGTGAAATCTGATTCTTCACTTTGCCACTAGGGGGCCAAAACCAAAATCACTGAAAGTGCTATTTCTCCATAACCAAGAGATGGATTTTTGTCAAATTTTTTTCATGGGTATATCTAATAAGGATACATAAGATATAGTACCCGAGTTTTTAATTTGACCTACTTTTCAAGGTCACAGAGGTCAAAGTTCACCTGAAATTACGAAATTGGTTCTTTTTCTAATGGTTTGCATGTTCTTAGTCAAGAGATTAATATGGCAATTTGGCATGTTTGTACCTAAATGGCTTTTATGGGGTTGCTGATGATTCCCACCACTGTGCTTCAAGCCAAGCGGGCACAGTGCCATTGGCACTATTTTTTCTGTTTTGAGCAATTTTGAACGTCGGCGGGTTCGCTAAATGGTCAAAAATAAATATTTTTTTTTATTTTGTTTTTGGAATTTCGGACGTCGGCGGGTTCGCTAAACAAGGTATAAAAAAAGTCTGGCCTTACTAGAGTAATAATGTAGATCTGTTCTCTGCGGAAATAGTCGGGGAAACTGGAATCATCTGTGTCGGTCTTGCCAACAATGATATGAGATAAATGTAATGGGTCATATGAATAAAGACTAGCAAATGCTTTTACTTGAACAAATCTGAAGTAAAAGCATTTGCTTTATTCATATGACCTGATATCTGTGAAGGTTAAAATTTGAGCCCACAGAGAAAAATTGGAAGAAATCATGTTCAGATATTTCCTAAAGACAACTTATGCAACTTGTGTCTGAAGGTGCCCTCCAGCAATCGCGAGCTGGGCAATTCACCATTTTCTATACAGCTTATGCCTTGAGCAATGACAGAACAGGCTCCCCTTGGGTTACCCTATAGTGAACCAACTTGCTCGAGAAAACACTCATGTGGTGGAGAGGCTCAAAACTGGCCACCAGTGTTTCCTCCAGAAACAAATTTGAGAAGGGGTACCATGATTTAGCTGAAAGTAACGAATTTTGGCATTTTGTGGACAATCTGACGGGGAAAATTCCCATCGCCCACTGGCGGAAAAACTGGCCAAGATGGAAAAATCCTTGACTGAAGACATAGTTTTTTCAGCCGCAGGTTTCACTGTATTTCTCTTTGTGATTTCTTACAGCATGTAATTGTAATGGTCTGGCTAGTCGGTGTTTCTTTGACGAGAGGCTCTACCGAGAAACAGGCCATGGCGGTCACTGCTTGAACTGCCAAGACAACACAGACGGACCAAACTGTGAAAAATGTGTGGAGAATTTCTACCGTCAAGCCTCGGACAACCGATGCGTGGATTGTCGGTGTGACCCTGTTGGTGAGTTTTTTGTAGGACGGATTGAAAATTTCAGATGATCTCACCTCAGTGGAGGCCCGTTATTGTTGATTGGAACTTTCATTAAAGGGAATTGGTCACAAAACAGACCCTGAGAATAATTTCATGGCCCATTAAAATTGACAATTTCAAAATTACAAATTTCGTATTTTAGCGGATTACATCCGTAGGTAAGCCTAGATTTGCAGCTGACCGAGTTCTAAATGCTGTTTGAAGACAGCAAAGCCACAAAGTTGTGAAAATAGGCTCTTTGTAGGCAATAAATTCCTGATTTGAGTGAAGTAATATATTCAAGATGGCGGCGTTTGATTTCCTATTCCGACACCTTGACTCGTACGACCAATTTGCTTTAATGTTGCAAAAACATTACCTTTCAGGTTCAACCAGTCAGCAGTGCGACAACAACGGTATTTGCCAGTGCAAACCGGGTGTGACCGGTGATAAATGCGACCAGTGTCAGTCTAATCATTATGACTTTGGACCGAATGGATGTCGGACTTGCGAGTGTCTGGTCTCCGGGAGCCAGAACAATGATCCAAGATGTCTGCCAAGTACCGGTATCTGTCAGTGTAAGGAATTTGTGGAGGGACAAAACTGTGATACGTAAGTTGGCCTATTCAGCATCTTGTTTGTCCATTTTCCGTATTAGTGCTAGGCCTATTTCAGTTTATTACGTAAAGAAACTTGGGGAGTTACCTCTATAACATCTTTACTTTACAATTCCCCTTTCAGTTGTAAGCCTGGTTACTTCAACCTCCAGGAAGACAACCCATACGGCTGTATCTCCTGTTTCTGTTACGCCCATTCTTCTGTTTGTACGTCTGCTCCGGGGTACAAGCCGAAACTGATCGAATCCAGTTTCACACAAGGTGAGTACCGGCACATTGGGTTTCCTCCTACTAAATGGCAATAGAGGGCAAAGCCAAGTTGCATTTTCCAAATTGGATTGTTTCGTGCAAATTACAAGTAATCGTTGTTCCTTCTTTCAGATGTGGAACTTTGGAAGGGTGTGAGTGATCAGGGTGCTGATGTCCCACTTCAATATGACGGTCAGGAGACAACCCTTGGTTTGACCACAGATAGTCAGACCATGTATTTCTTGGCACCTGGTAAGTAGACTTGACTCAAAACATTTCAGACTTGTCATTTTATGTTTCAAAGAGAAAAGTTCAGGAATGTTCAGTAGCTTGGACAGATCACTTGAAATAGTTGAGGATACCTGATAGCCGAGTGGTAATATCACGTCTGCTCAGCAAGTGGCAGGTCCCAGGTTCGAATCCAGCCCGGGCCATATGGGATTTCATTCCTGGCTCTTCGCGTCCATCGCATTAGGCCGTGGTGCCTTAAGCATGGTGCTTTGTACTTTGTGTCTTTGCAAGGGCAAGTAAAAGACCCCATCCAAGTGAGGAACATGAGTAACTTGAGATGGCCTCTTCCGTACTTACCGGGGCCAATAATGCTATGGCTTCCGCCCTGATGGAAAAATCAAATACCGGTACAAATACAACCTTGAAATAGTTTCATGTGTCGAGGAAATAGTCACGGCCAGGGATTTCTCTAATGCTTGATCGGCAGTCGATCACCAAAGGGGACAGTTTCTGAGCTCAGGAACATCTTATGTTCTTTTCTGTTTATTTCAGAACGGTACCTCGGTGACCAGCGCTTCAGTTACGACCAGGAGATCAAATTTACATTGCGAATTGGACGTGATGAGCAACCACGCCCATCTCGAACTGATCTACTCATAGAGGGCAGCACTGGGCAAATCTCGGTGCCAATCTACGCCCAGCGAAACAACAGGAACGACATGCCGACGGAGAATTTCCAAAATTACACATTCAGGCTCAACGCTCACCCGGATAATGAATGGCTACCACGCCTCCAGCCGATAGAATTTATCAGCGTCCTGGCGAATATCACCGCCATTAAAGTCCGAGCGACATACACCCGCCAGGGCCAAGGCTTTTTGAAGGAGTTCAAGATGGTGTCTGCGCAGCGTAACGGCGGCCGGGACGGATCCTGGGTCGAGCAGTGTACCTGCCCAGACGGTTACGTTGGTCAGTTCTGTGAGTCTTGTGCCCCTGGATACAGGCGTGACCCAGCCAATGGAGGACCCTACGCCCGCTGTGTTCCGTGTAACTGTAATGGTCATTCTGACACGTGTGACGTGGAAACAGGTAGGGACCACCGATACTTTTTCTCAATTTTTCACGTTCCAAATTCAAGAATATCGGTTGTAATTATCCTTATCATATTCGGCATCCTTCATCTCAAATCTCATTCTGGATGCAATTTTCCACCTCTAGGTCGTTGTATTTGTGAACACAACACAACTGGAGACAACTGCGAGTTGTGTAAACCTGGTTTCTATGGTTACGCTCTCGGTGGCACCCCGAACGACTGTAAGAAATGTCCGTGTCCGGATGATGGCGAATGTTTGGAACTCCTGAACGGCGATGTGGCGTGTACGAACTGCAAAGTTGGATATGCAGGTAGGCTTGGTGTTTCACTATTTCTGTTATGTATTTCGTAGGGTTGATGTTTCACTCTGTCTGTTTCTTGGAGGGCGGTAGCGCAGTGGTTGAGCATTGGACTCAAGACCAAGAAGTCACAGGTTCGATTCCTGGCTGAGTCACTGATTTGTACTCTCAACTGGTCTGAAAGGACCAAGTGATGTGCTGAATGAGCTGCTCCTTGAGTTCCCCTGTAAGGTTTCTGGGGGGACTGGGGTAATAGTGTAAAATGCTTCAAAACTGTAATGGAAAGCACTCTGTGAAATCTTTCTTTTTCTGGAGGCATGTTTTTATTCACCAGCATCATCATCATGTTGCAAATTTCAATATTATCTGCTGAGGAGGCTGAATGTTTGAGTCACACTTGACAGTGAAAACCTAACATGACATGTTTACTTCAGGTCTCCGATGTGAGTTCTGCGCTGATGGCTACTTCGGTGACCCCAATGGAAAATACGGCGACGCGAAACCTTGCGAAAAATGTACCTGTAATGGAAACATTGATCCCAATGCTGTTGCAAACTGTAACACGTACGTAGAATTCAGTTAGAGACTCACGGGGTGTGTGGTACAATACCGTGATTTTAAGACTTCAGACACAGTCAGAGAACATTTCGTTGCACCCAACCATTATGAAATAGGTGCTTTCTCAATTTCCAAAAATTGGCACTGGCAGTGAAAGTACATGTACATATATTGACCCTTTCAGTGCCTATCCACCGGCCACCAGTGGATAATGAACGTATACAATGTTGCCTACCCACCGGTCACCAGTGGATGCATCTTTCAATGAAATCCAAAGTGCCGATCACCCGGTGGCCAGTGGATGCCTTTTAACATTCAAAATGCATAGAGAAATGGTGCTGCCATCTGTTAGTCAGTGGTTTAACTACCTCTACGATCACCTTTCGTCATGATAGTAAGATATGTGTGATTTTGCCAAAATTGCTCGGCACAGAAGAGGTTAAGAACATGTATGGTCATATTCATGCCTACTCTCTTTATCTTCTTATCCTCTAGTACGTCTGGAGAATGTTTGAAGTGTGTCTACAGCTCGGCAGGTTCCGACTGCGAGAAGTGTCTACCGGGATATTGGGGCGATGCTCTAGCTCTGCCCAAAGGAGAACAGTGCAAACGTAAGTCCTGGTACAGATTTTCAATTGAGGTTCTTCATGATGACACGATGCTGACATATTGGCCGTCAAAATGTCAAGTGATGTCACGGCATGAACACAGCATCAACACACAGATCCTGACGTCATATTGTCAAGACGTAGTTTTGACATCATCACCGCCATATGACGGCCAACATGGCCGATTCGTTGCAGTCACTGATCATTATGACGTCAGTGAAGAACCTCTATAGGTTCGCTACAGAGGAAACGTTTGGTGGATATAGTCAGGACCTATGTTTGATGGTCCTTCAAACTAACCTGTACTTGATAAAATAGGGCTCAGAAAGTTGGTTTCTTCTGCATTTTCATACCAAATGGACCTGAATTTCCAGAACTGGTAACTCGTAAGGCCATAAAAATTTCACAATTTGTTCCTCATTGCTTACAGCTTGTAACTGCTACCCTCCCGGCACCTTTGAGAATCAAGAGAAAGTGATGCAGTGCAACTTGAAAACTGGCCAATGTCCATGTAAACCAAACGTCGAGGGGACAAAATGTGACGTCTGCGTTGATGGATATTATAACTTGGACAGTGGAAAGGGTACGTATGATCGGAGGGGTGATTGAACAAGGAAATTGATATGGCAGAAGAGGGTAATACAGGCGAAGGCTGCAAGTAGTGAACTTGGCTCAAGACCCTATGAAGACCAGGCTCTTCCAGTCCGAACTTCGACAGTATGTGAGGAACATCAGTGTGGTCATGGACTTCGTTACAGTATGTGAGGAACATCAGTGTGGTCATGGACTTCGTTACAATGGAGACTGTTGTCCACTGCCTCCATAGGTGTCACTAGTGGTTAAAACTATTGAAATGAAACTGACATCCTAGTCCTGATCAATTTCCCCCACAAAAGGCATCCATTGTATAGGACCTGGGCCCAGTTGCACAAAGAATCGTAAGTCTAAGAAAAAACTTAAGTCTGAAATGAAGCCATCTGATTTGCTGAAACCTGGTCACATGATGACTTAAGTCAAACTTTAGACTTAAGATTCTTTGTGAAACTGGGCCCTGGTTGCAGTGTGCTGCCCTCTGTCGTAGCTATGAGCCCCAGAGACTGGAATTCCAGTCCATGACGTCATGATGCAACCGTGACGTCATGTACTCACAGGCACTGATGTCATGTACATAAATGCACTACATGACAAATGTTTCCGTAGCAAAGTGTACATTCGTGTCTGTTGTTTTCAGGCTGTGAAACCTGTAATTGCGATCCCGTCGGAGCGTATAACAAGTCATGTGACATCAAGACTGGGCAGTGTAACAACAAACCCGGTGTTGGAGAGCTGACTGCCGGCAAATGCAAGCCCAATTATTATGGGTTCTCGT
Source organism: Notospermus geniculatus (assembly GCA_002633025.1). Lineage (NCBI taxonomy): Eukaryota > Metazoa > Nemertea > Pilidiophora > Heteronemertea > Lineidae > Notospermus > Notospermus geniculatus. The sequence continues at coordinate 131,799 of NMRB01000185.1, read as the reverse complement.
ACGAAGGATGCAAAGGTAGGTTTAACCTCGTGTGCATGTTTGACTTGGCATGTGAGATTTTAAAACTCTTGAAAAGCCTTGGAAAGCTATCACATTGGCATTCATTGGAAAGCTCTCAGTGAGCGCTTTCCAGTGAATACCTATGTGATAGGGTTTCTGTAAGATTTCACAATTTGGTGGCTGTGTAAATTTTGATGAGATTGTCGCTGGCATGAAAGGGTCAGTTTGAACTCAAGAGTTGGTGATTACGTTGTATTTTCTGTTTCCAGATTGCAACTGCGACCCCGAGGGATCTCTCCACCCCCAGTGTGACGAGAACGGCCAGTGCCCCTGTAAGCCAAACATCGTCGGAAAGCGTTGCGACTCCTGTCAGGAGAACAAGTACAACATCTCGGCTGGCTGTGTTGGTAAGTCATAAAGATTGAATCCTTCCTCAAATCAACAGACCGATTTGCGTAATTGTTTGTGCTTTTTCGTGACCTCTTCAACTCTATTTTACAGATTGTGCACCATGTTACAGCCTGATCCAAGAACGCGTCAACACCCACCGCAGGAAGTTATACGAAATGCGCGAGCTTATTGAAAACGTCGGCAAGAACCCAGGATCGATCAACGACACCGATTTCCGTGATCGTATGGTTGCTGTCAATGAGTCTCTGAATGATCTGTTGTCCGACGCCCGAAAAGCCATCGGTAAGTTTCTGACCGGCCGCATCAAAGCCAAAAATTTCTTCGACCCATTTCCTAGTGCTGGTCTCCTCCGCTTTTACCGTAATTTTCGGGCTATAAGACGCGGCATTTTTCCTTGAAGAAGGGTCTAAAATTGGGGGTGCGCCTTATAGGGTGGTGCGCCTTATCTGTGGCTAGAGTCCGACAATTGTAATTAGGCCTATCAATCATGTTGGGTGTTACCACAAACGGTCAATGCACACTGAGCAGCCATACATTGTATGTGTACAATATGCACTGAAGTATTCACTGACGGGACTGCGCCTTATACGGCGGTGCGTCTTATGTATGGATTTCGTCAAAGATTTTGTGTGAAATTAGGGGGTGCGCCTTATAGTCAGGTGCGCCCTATAGTTGCGAAAATACGGTACATGATTTCTAACCGAGGAATTATATTTTAGGCGAAGACAGCCCCCTAGCAACCCAACTTGTCGAAATCGAGGTTTCCATCCAGAAGCTTCTCATTGAAATCAACAACATCAACGAGACGATCGCGATGTCTGCCGATAATGCCATTTCCGCCATGATGGATATCATGGACGCCCAAGACGCCGTCAAGAAGGCAGAAGACGCGCTGAATGCCGCCGAGACTTATATTGATAATGAGGGACGCGATGCCTTGAAAAAGGCAAAAGACGCACAGGAGAAGTTTGGTCAGCAGTCTGGGCGGATGACGGAGATCGCTAAGGAGGCACGCGATGTGTCAACTGCGTAAGTCAAGGTCATTTGTTGTGGGATCAATTTTGATCAAAATACATGTATTCATTCCTCATTTTATTTTTGATAAATAAAAAGGCAATTTCCAGAGTGTTTGCGAATTTTCGACCCCAACCGGGGTCTTCTTCAGGCTGGTACTTTACAATCCGAAACTCTAGAACAGACCTCATTTTATTTTGATTCAAATATGTTTTTTTCTTTGCAGACAAGAAAAATCCTCCAAGATGATCGTAGAAGTAGCGGACGACGCTCTCAAAACATCAAACGAGGCGCTCGATCTGGCAAGACAGACGGTTCAGAAGCCAATTGATCTTTCCAACCGCATTGATGAACTGAAGGCAAAGTGAGTTGAATTATGGCCAGACGTAATATAGATTGAAAAAAATTGGTCCTTTCCTCAAAAGATCATGCAGAAATCATAAATTTATGTCAAAATTTCTCCATTTTCAGTGCAAGTGGAGCGGAGGACCGTTATAATGAGACGCGTGACCTGGCAATGGACGCCCTGAAGACTGCTCAGGATGTGTACACAGAGTCGCTGGAGGTTTACACTGAGGCAGACGGCCTGACGGTACCCGACATCGATGCGAATCAACTGAAGGACGATGCGAAGAACATTCAAAATGAGGTTGGCAGAAAGTTTTTATCTGAATAGTGTCACAAACGAAACCCGCACCCAAGACAGATAAATTTGGAGCATTGCTCCAAGATAAATAAATTTGGAGCAGCCTCCAAGAAAATAAAATTAGAGCATTGGCTACTGGCAAAGTTTGGAGGAATTTTGTTTTTGATCGTCAGTTTTGATGTCAGGCTCAGAAGTTTTCCTTCAGTATTGAAAAAAACTGTAAATAATATCTTTGTTTTTTGCGATTACTGGTACCGGTACTTAATTTTTCCTTTTCTTCACAGTCAATGATACTGAAGGATGAAGCAGACAAGTTGATCATGGACAACGACCAACTCCTCCAGGACGTCGAAAAACAGAAATCCGAGGCCGAGGTTCTTCTCAAGAACGGCCAACGACAGCAACAGGTTGCAGACGAGCTGTTGGCTGATGCTGATGTTGCCCGTAGCATTGCTGAGGACGCAATTGCATCTGGTGAAAAGACGTTGAAAGATGCAAATGACACGCTTAGGATTCTGAAAGGTATGTCGTCTGCTTTCTCAGGCATCGGCATATTTGTCATTAAAAGACAAAATTTGTGATTTTTAGGAAAAATTGAACGAACGTCCATAAGACCCTTAAATTGACCATTATTCTGACAGTGATTTAGTGTGTTGTCCTGCCACTTGCCGGAAAAATTCGAAAATTTCAGGGTACACATATTATCATTTTGACGTCCTTTGCAGAATTTGATCAAAAAGTGAAGGAGAGCAAGAAGAAGGCCGAGGATGCCTTGCAGGAGATCCCCAGGATCCAGCAACAGATTGAAACCGCCGAGCAGAAGACGACAGAGGCTCGTGACGCCCTCTCTGGCGCCGAGTCGGATGCAGGCATGGCGAGAGATATCGCGATAGAGGCTCAGCGCGTTGCTGAAATGGCACAAATGGTGAGATTCGTTGAAGATGTTAGTTTCCTCGTTAAATTGAGTGAAAAATCTCGGCTGAGGCTGGAGATGTCCTTCCATTTACCGGTACCGAGTTTCCCTATAACGCTTGTTCTTCTTTTCCTCACCAGGTGGCAGGCCAGATCAAGACCGGTGCAGAGAGCACCAAAGATCGTGCCAGCAAGCAGAAGGATAAGGCAATTATGCTGGACGAGGAGGTGGAAGCGACGAGAAAACGATTAGAAGATTTGGAAAAGAAGGCAATGGAGGACGAGCAAATTATTAAACAGGTGAGCTGGAAAGTCATGGTGGGAGGGTTTCTTAAGTTTGCTAAGATGTTGTCCTCCACCCTTGAATTCCCTCCCTTTCTGGGGAGACCCCAACAGACCCGCCTTTTTGGCCTCCAGTCTGGCATACTCGAACCTTTCCACAGAACCGGACATCCTCGTTTTTGGATGTGACAACTGATGGCTCACTATAAAGTAATCCAGAGGACTTTCACACAACAAAAAGACTTATGCTGTGTATTACGGGAAGAGGAAGTGATTTTGGAAAAATTCTTCCGAGTCCCTGAGTTCCCTGAAATATTTGATCATTCCAGGCGCTGGTGAAAGCTGATGAATCAAAACGTAGTGCAGGAGAAGCCTCGAAGAAAGTCCGTGAGGCACTCAATGATGTCAATGGAATATTGGACCAAATGGGTAAGTTTACAGACTCGTGTACATGCACCTTTCATTGAGCTCGTCACCTTGTGAAATGTATCTGCTCCTTCATATGTATCTGCACAGCGTCAAAGTGGAGCTGTGAAAACATCTGCATCTGCAAGGTCCTGGGTTCTGATCCCAGACAAACCTATTCCTTGTGTGAGCAGAAGGCGCGTAATTTGACTGATTTCATCTGTGGAGCCAGTCTCTTTGCCTTACTGGCCCCTCTCTACCCAGGTGTATAAATGGGTTACTGGTCGGAAATGCTCAGATTGTGGCGCTGAATGGGCAGCTCATCAGAGTTCTACTGAAAGGTTTCAGGACAGATCAGGGTTAAAATGTAAAGTCGGATGACACCTCTACCATTGTTGACAGACTATAAACCCAAACTTTAATGTTTTTTCTTTAACTGTTTTCTTTGGCAGTCAGTTTTTGTTTTGATGTTTTGTAGTACTCGGTGAGAAATAGGAGTAGGAATGGACATTTTGCTGAAGATCGTATTTTGAAAAAAAATCTTTTTCTCTTGTAGCTAACATTGAGATGGTGGACATGAACCGCCTCGAGTACTTGGAGGGTCTCCTCGCCAAGGCCGAAGAGGACCTCGCCAACGCCAAACTCGACGAGCGTTACAACGAAATGCTCCGTGCACGCACCCAGCAGAACCGTTGGGTTAAAGACTATACTGACGAACTAATTCAACTACGGAAGGACGTTGACAATATTATGGAGATTAGGGACAGGTTGCCTGATGGCTGCTTCAAGCAAATAAAGATAGAAGTCCCACAAGGTTAAAATTTCCGCAGTGTTTTTTTGGAAATTTTACGTACAGCTGGGGCATGATGGGAAAATGAGACAATTTTAAATTTGCATTTTGTGATCATGGCCACTTCGTTGCAGGTTTCACGTTTTTTTGTACTTGGTCAGTAAAGTCACATGACCTGTACGGGGGCCATTTTGTCAGTTTACTTCAAAAGATGCCGTCTGCAGTCATGCCTGTTCTGTCCCATTTCTGTCATCGCCATAGGCCAGTGTTATATCTATGCATTCATACTGCTGATGACTGTAGAATATATTTTAAGAACTTAGATTGCATGGATTGTGTACAGTTTTAGAAATAGCAAAATTTTGTTATTATTCTCATAAACCTTGTCATTTTAGAATTTTTTAGACAATTTTTAAAATGCTGCTGATAAAAAAAATGCCTGCAGTTTACTGCAAAATAGAAAATACTCAAAATTAGATTTGAAAAATATTTAGTGGTTTTGACAATCTATCCATGTTTTATTCTTTTTGGTCACAAAATTTATCTTTTCCTTGATCAGTACATGTATTTCGATTTTATTCTGATAAAGGAAATCCATAAGATAATCTCTGTCATACTAACAAGCTCGAACAAATTCTTGTAAATTTTACCATGACTGTTTTCAATCAAATTTCTTGTTCAGAAAAAGCCACCAGATTCAATCAACCTCGACTCATGAAAATGCAGTCAAGGTCATCAAGTTTTGAAGACAGAAGTTATTACATAAAGATAATTTTTAGGCCTTATCCTGTTAATTTGAAAGCGAGCAAGTCCCTAGCTAGTTAGGGCAGTTGAAAATACAATGGATTTAAACAGACGTTTTGAAAAAAGAGGGCAAGAAATGTCTGATCCCTGTAAGGTGACCTCTGGTGGCGGTCTCTGAAACTAAATTTATTTTGCATCAATTTTTACAGGAATAATGAAAACTTAATGGTGCTATGTACGGTTTGTAACAAAATAAACTTTGTCTCAGCCAGAGTTATAAAATGGTCACGGTACATCTACTCAGCTCACTCGGTAGAAATGTGCAGATGATCCGTGCCGTCAACTTTGAGTTGAGATGTTTGTGAATCTGTCTCACTGCTGATTGGTTCTGGGCGTTGTCTTGATGGGAGGTCTGCTCTCATCATGCATGGTTCACGTTTTTGGGAATGGTGATGTTGGCTGCTCTACGTCTTGGGCGCAGCTGTAGTCAGGGTCCCATCTCCTTGCAAAGAGTGCGCATCCCTCTTTTTAAATTGGATGAGGTTTTGCCCTGGGGTGTATTTTTTGGCTTGTTTTTCGAGATGCGGCCAAGAAATTGATTTGATATCCATGACAGTCTACACCCAGAGACATGTTATTAAAACATCTTGCAGTGAGACAGACTCACTATGTATCGAGTTGAGATTTTTTCACTGTATAATGCATCACTAACCTCATGTATTTAGCATTTAGAATGCAATGTTTTATTGTAAAAAAAGTGTAATTTAGTGCAACTTACAGGGTGTTTCAAAAACCTGGACAGTGCTTGTACATTTAGCTGTGGTTACTGGCTGGAGTTTTGGGGACACCCTGTTCTTATTATGTGTAGTTTTAGGTTTTGTATGTATTTTTGCTTATTTTGGGAATCTTTACGTTAAAATGTGGAACTACGAGCCACTTTTTTGTCAGCAGTGTAGGAAAAAACAGTTGATGAACAGAATAGCTTTTGTCACAGTTGAGTTATCTTGATGGCATTTGAAATCTTAAAATGACAATCCCACTGAAAAACAAACTTTGTTTTGTCAATATTTTCCAACTAGTCTTTGAACAAGGTGTGATTTCTACCGGCTTTGCTCTGAATCTTAGGCCAATAGATCCTACACTCGCTCACTCAATCAATATGCCTGCTTTGCAGAAAACAGTCATCACATCTGCTTTGTAGAAAACAGTGACTCACCAAATTGCTACATCTTGGTAGTAGTACAGTTTAACAATATAACTCACATTTGCATTAAGATTTCCAAAATAAGCCCAATTTATTACTTTATGAATTGTATACCAAACATTTTGTAAGAATCTCACTGAGAAAATTATATCATTATTATACATGTATCAACGAAATCAAAATGCAGCTGATGTATACCAAAGTTGCCAGATACAAATGTTTATTCATCATTGCATGCTGATAAAAGCAGGTTTTGCGAAAAAAAATCATTTAATAGTTCAGCAGACGTTAAGTCATCATAATACTCATTTTCTGCCCGATATTTTCTCTCGTTTTGTGCATGGTAGCTTTACAATAGGCCTAGTCAGTCTGATGAAGTCCACTGTATTTCGAACGTCAGCTCCTGCCCATATGACAGATTCATCGCAGGGCCAGGGCACTTCCTTACAAGGAATGCTCACTGTCACATGCTTTACCTACTCTCTGCATTATGTACACTGTCGTGTGTGTGCAATACGTACACCGACATGTGCATTATGTACCCAGTTATAGGTGTCATGTGCATTGCGTACATGTACACCTTGCAATAGCATGCACCCAACCCAACACTCAAGGTCCATGACGTGAACAGTAAAACCAAGTTGAGGGTTGCAGAACTTGGCCAGTTCATAGAGTTGGCCTATGGCCAGATTGTCCCAATTCTGTCCTGCTTACTTAGTAAATTTTATCTGAGGAACAAAGATGTCATTTTGTCTTTGTGTCGCTGTCCGAGCACAATTCATTCTCATGTTCATAATTAGCTTTTTGAGGTCACCGTGTCCGGCCTCGCTACAGAAACTAGGACCTCCTTAATATGTATTGGTAGTCATCCTGAAATAATCTGGGGTTGTTGACATTTGCTCTCTTCGTCATTCCGTTTGCGTGAAGTGACGTAGGGAGCAAGCGCCAAGCAAAAATGTTGTTTATGCTGTCGGGTGATTTGCAGCCGTTATGAACGCAGGTTCATCTTCTAGTCATCAGAACTGTTGGTCGGACTAGGCAACTCTCGTCCTCAATTTACGATTATTTTTGCAAGAGGTTTCTTCAGTTTCTGTAGCGAAGTTAAACATTTTGCATCTCAAATAGTTGCCGAAGGTTACTGTATGCCGATAATGGTTTGTTGGTCAAAGGACAGGTCACACTTTGGTGATTAACCACAAACGCTGATCATTCTTCTGGATACTCATTTGTTTCAAATGAAATTATTTCTCCATTACAAGCTCAAGTTGATTATAAAACCATACCAAATACAGTATCCAAAAGATCAGGCAGCTTGGGTCAAAAGGAAACCCAGACTTGCAGCATGAAGTTTCTTCTTGGTTATACGATCAATTACAAAATACAATGTAATGTTTTTACATGAACTTTGAATTACAAGCTGTAGTCATAACATTCACCAATAACACATTGACGAATAGATCATGTTTATTTTCAAATTTTTGCTCGTTTATAACACTAAATGTGACCCTCCGCTACAAAACCAATGCCACGCCACACGGAAAATGCGCCTTAACATACTGACATGACACCAGGAGATAAATAGAAACACTCAGACTTCACAGACAGACAATACTGAAATTGACAAACAAGGTGGTCCAAACTTGACCAACTCGGAGTGACTGATGGCCAGTTTTGTGGTGGATGTCACAAATAGACTTGTGGTCAACAGTTTTACCAATTCTGTTACCAGCTAATGTGTAAGTAGCTCGCAACAGAAAAGCTGTTGGCAGAGGCCCTGTGGTTATCATCAGGAATTGAAAGGACATAGGCAAGCTGACCGCCTTGGAGGCGATTTGAGGGAACTCTTGCGTGTGTGGTGGTCTAGGAAAACCCGTCGGAAGTCGTTGAATGATCAACAAGGGCTGTCAGATTGCATGTGCATTGATCTACTACCATGACAACTGTTTACCTGTTACGTAGTACATTTCAGCTAGTGAAATGTGCAGGTTCACCAAGGCCATTGGGGACTTTCAGCAAGGATCCGTATCGTCGATCAGTATCACGTATGACGTATGATTTTAATAGAAAATGCATTAGTTCGATACGTCATACGTGACACGGATCAACGATACGGAGCCTCGCTGAAAGTCCCTATTAACACTTTCCTCAAACGCAACATACGCCAGGTTTTCCTAGACCGCCTCACATAACGTATATGAATAGTTGAGAGCTTGTCCAAGACTGCAACAAGGGGCACCACCTCTGGGAAATATAGAGAAACTAAACAAAACAGTTCTGACATGGTGAGTTAATTTTACTTGATCAAACTCTTCACAAATACATTCTTATGGCAATCCGATTCTTCCAGCAGTTGATATCTCTGCATGAGCTGATTTAAAGTGAACGTGATTATCCAAAGTAAATGCAAGCTTGCAACTTTGACACCGATTCCTCAGTAACTGCCTCCAAATCCACCACCACGGCCTCTGTAACCACCTCCGCCGCCACCTCCACGGTAGCCGCCACCACTACCGCCTCGGTAGCCTCCTCCGCCGCCGCCTCGGTAACCACCTCCACTGCCTCCTCTGTAACCACCTCCGCTGCCACCTCGGTAGCCTCCGCCGCCACGGTAACCACCGCCGCCACCACCACGGAATCCACCGCTGCCTCCGAAACTTCCTCCTCTGCTGAATCGAGGTGAACCGCCAAATGACGAGCTGAAAAGTATGTTGCAGTCAGTAGAGTAATATGTGGGGGAAAAATCAGACACAGATGACCTTTATAAGATGATGCCAGTATTCAAGAGCAAGAAATCAATAATTTTAACGAGACTCGGACCTCTGGGACTCTCAACTTCCTCTGCACTACACTCTCACTCGCTGACGGCACTCCACATGGGCGTTTTTTTCATCGAGTTGGCTCCCAATTGGAAATTCACCCCAGTTGGTTTCCTTGAGGCGTAAGCGGTCAATATACCATCCAATATTATTGCACAATATGGGGCCCGAATGGGGTCATGTGCTTCTGGCATGATGGGAAGAAAATTGGCAATGACATTGCCCATTTTGATCATCATGTTGTGAAATAATATTGATCACGTATTGGCCGCTTCACACCTTGTGAGACAAACAACTGCCCAATTTTCTACGCGTGCATAGCCCATAGAGAGAAATCTCTCCTATGGCGGCACACTTTAAGAGCATCTTCCAATATAAGCTAATTAGTGCAAATTCAGGAGGTGGAGAACTTCCAATCGCCAGACTAATACCTACCCTTCAGTTGAGTCATCCACAATACCAAATTTGCCCGCTTGTGGATGAGATAGACCTTGAATGGCCTTCATCAGCTGTCTGTCAATCACCCCAGGTTCAGCCACCTGCTCAGGGTCACTGGTGAACTTCACAATCAGACCTTCCAACGTTGGGCGAAGAGCGACGATATTCGCAGCTAGACTGTGAGACACTTTGAGATTGATCCTGTGAATGAGAAGTAAATACTGAACAGAGTGTACCCCTTGCACAATTTTCCTAAAGAGTTCCGGTCCGTTTCCACTCCAGCGGATTCCGCCCAAGCTTGCAGCGACCGGAGTGGTTTTCACAGGCATTGGGATAATCAATAGGCCATGTGTTGTTAAACAATCAATGGATTATCCAAAAGGGAAACAGGTCTATAGAGGCTTTGCAATGACGTCATCTGGCGGCCATTCTGGAGTACACAGGGCGCAGAGGTGTGAGCCGACCGTGCCAGGCCATTGTTTGACATTACGTCATTGGGGCATGCACGGCTCATTTCGCTGCGCCTCTGCAGCATGTGTACTCCAGCATGGTGGCTTGTGACGTCATATGCAAAGCCTCTATAGGCTACTAGACTGCACGAATGCCTCCCAACTGGGAACTGGCCCTAACTCCAAGACAAGACAAGCCTGGCGGCGTAAATGGTTCACGTGGAAAGAGTTTGAAAAAGAATGTTCGCACAAACACACAAAACTGCCTTCGATACAAGAGCACGAAGTAAGTGCTCAACCTGATAGGCCTACTGCTACACTATAAAACAGTCCAATGGACAGAAGTTGTCATAGCCTGCGCAAAGTGCATTCAATTCAGGCCAACACACGACTGAAAAAAGTAAATCAACCCTCCCTCTCCATCATGAATGATGAAACAAACAAACCCAACCCAGTACTCGCACAAAAAGGGTGAGTGAAAATCCACGGCTCGTCGTAATGAAAACGCTCATAATGCACCATGGCTAAAGATAGTGACTGACCTCAAACCACTTCTAAATATAAATCCACATGCTTCTCAACCTCGGCGCCACATCGAGGTCGAACTAATTACACAAACCATCGTATAGGTATTTGCTCGTCCGCCCGTGAGCCCGAGATTGAATGTGTGCTCATCAGCCTCCGTCCCACTTTCGGACTCCGTCGGTAATAGATGGCCTATGTAAACCCCGCATGGATTTTAACCAATCGGATTCATTTCTTAATTATGAAATCGGTAGAAAACCACAAAATGCCCGAAAAAACACATTAATCGCAAACTAATCGGTTTTGTTATTAGCCCGGACACTACTAGGCATAAAAAGTAACATATACCAGCTTAATGTTTTGAAAGCCGATAATGATTTAGTGCCGAAAAGTGTGTCGAAAGCTCATTTTGGACCAAATATAATGGTCACTAAAGGGACTATAGGCCCACGTGAACCAACAATGTCATTGGCACTCAAAGTGAAGTGCCTCCCCCAAAGGCTCGCCAGAAACTTGGAGCTTGGTACAGAGCTTGTGCAGATGACATCATCACAGAAAAATCCGCCATCTTGACGTTCAGAGTGACATTAAATTACACCGGGGCTTTAGATGCAAGACTGCTTCACCACGACAACTCACCAGTTATCAAGTGAGACCACCTCTCCATTCGATTTGACATTTCGCGCTCCGAACAACAACAGCTGAAGCGGAGTCACCATGGTCATCTGCTTACAGGAGACGGCACGCGTACGGATCTTCTCACCGAATACGAAGAACGGTGAACGGAACTTGACCTCTCTGTTGTTACAGTTGACCGATGATTTGTGGACCAAGGCGGACTTGCTCTCGGACGTCAAGACTTTGCGCTTTTCCTTGTGGTAGCAGACATTTGGGTATAACCCCATTGTTAGCAGGGTGATGACCTGAAATGGAGACTTGTTCCATGAATTTTTTCCGATCATTTCAATTTTCAAACACATCTAAATCTAAATGAATTATAGCAGAACCTCCCTCAGAGGACATCTCTGTCAGCAGGACACCTCTTTATTAAGGACACCAAAATTTAGTCCCAAACTGGTCAGTTCTATTCATTTTGACCTCTACAATCAGGACACCTCTCAATTTATGACAGCATCTGACAGTCCCGAAGGTGTCCTTAATAGAGAGGTTCCACTGAACTCCTTGATCAAATGGTCCTATGAACATTGCCGCCTCAAAGCTTGGCCACGTTCCACCTCCTGGACTATAAATTGCACAACAATGACTGCTCACCATATCGAGCTTCCTGTCCGGTCCGTTGTAGTTGAAGAACTGTGGTGAGAGCGCTTCCTCTGGGAAGCCACACATCATCAGGATATCCCGTAGTTGGTTCTTCGCCTCGCACGTCATGCGTAGAGTGGGAACTGAGAGAGACTTATTGTCGCAGAACTGCAGCTCGTGCGACTCGCCTCCATTCCTGAGAACGGAGAGAAAGTCATGAAATCAGAGATCAAGCAACATTTCATCCCGTCTCTGAGAAGACTTGGAGTCTGAGCCACAGGTGACGGTTATTGCGCAGGTGGCAAGCTGAGGCTTGAGCACGTCCGACAGACCTGTCCCCTGGGCCCAAATTCATAAAGCTGTGGGGAACAGTTGAGGATTTCCGGCCGAGGGCAGATTTTGTCAAACTACAAGATTTATGCGTTTGATTGTCAATACCGAATGCAGGAGTTACCAGTGGGGGCACGGTTTATTATGATAACAGCCATACACTTCACTATGGTGCACTTTGTATTATTAGATAGTGCTATTACTGCAATTGAAAACACCTCCACTGATCCCAAGTGGCCATGCCACCTTTTACCATTTGAGAACAGTAGGTCTAGTTTTTCTCTAGAAATAGAAGTCAACATACCTGGCCTCTTCCCAACACTGGAATGCATTCAATAGTGCCACGTGATCGCTGCACCTCGTTCCCGCCAAACTCTTGTGAACCCAACCGAGACGTCTGCGGTCAGTGGGGGTGATGAACGGTTCTGGGAATGTCGTACTTGCAGCGATTGTACACATCGCATCTCCACAGCTAAAAAGAACCAAATACGGTGTAATGTTTTTCAGTGTTCCCATCTGTGAGTGTTCCCCTCCTATTGTCTGACGGACTAAGCTGGTACTTGACAACACTGACAGGGGACACACAGAGAAACGTGTCAATCTATCTGCCAGTGTTTCCCAAACATTAAGGTGACACACTGACACACAGAAACACTGGCAGATATCACGACGGTTCTGACATGAGTGGCTAACAGCTATTTTGCTGGTTGCGGTAGAAATACCAGGAAAATACTGAGGTCACATGTGCAAATTTGAATCTTAGCTGAATCTGCTGATTTGAAAGTACCCCAGTAGTGCTTTTTCAACTTCTTCCCACCAGTCCAGCTGAAAGCACTGGTTCACCCTCCGAAATTTAAAAATAAGAAATTTCGATAGTGATTGAATTAAAAGGAAAATCTCGCATACATGTACTCACAAGAATATACATCCATATATGATCATCTTCCCGAGTCGCGGCTCAATCGGCAGTTTAGCGAGAATCTTCCCAAGCGGAGTCAGCTCGTCGTTCTGATCCAAAGCCTTCATCTCACGCAGGATAGCCTCTGCCTCAATGACTGCGTCAATAGGTGGCGGTTCAACAGCCTTCGACAAGAACACACGAATTGAGCCGAGACGGAGAAGCTTGATGGAGAGTGACAACTCGTGTAGGGGGGTGCGGAAAATCTCTGGGGTCTGATGCTGATCAAGCCTGAAAAATTAATGTCATACCCAAACTTTAGATACTGGTCAGCCTGCCAAGGTTCGTAACTATTGATGCCACAGACGTAAGCCATGGCCTCCACGTCATTTTGGATGACACTGTGGCGTGCACTTCTTCTCTGTGCCATCAAATTTCATGAAGTTCTACGACCGCTGACCGGGGGCGCTCTCTAACGGCAGGAAAGTCTTCCATTGAAAATGTCGGCATTTTGCCTCAGTGACTTCTGAGATGGCCCCAATGCATAACTCTTTTGAGTTGAGAAAACTCTCACAAATATAACCGTACTTGTCATATCTTGCTCTGCTGCACAAGTGGAAACAGAAACCTGGTCTGACACGACCGGCACGTCCACGGCGTTGCTCCAGATTAGTCTTTGACGCCCACACGGTGGCGTAGTTGGTCATGTTGTTGTGACTTGTGAACAATTTGACTTTGGCCCTGAAAACACAAGTTTAAGAAAGTAGGCCTTAGTACAGTGTTATATCTAGGCCATTTTAGAGTGGCGCTGCGCCATGCCCCCGAAAGGGGGCGCCATTGTGCCCTTTTTTAACCCCCTAGGGCGCCATGCCCNTTTTGGTCATATCACCTTAGAAACTGGCTTAAATTGGCTGTTGACTGGAGTTATAGAGACCTTTTTAACTTTTTAGCTTTTCAAATTCCGTTAGAAGAAATGTCGCGAATGAAAAGTGCCCTTTTCTAGGTTGAAGTGCCCTTTTCACAAAGTTTGCACCATGCCCTTCTGAAATCCTAGATATAACACTGTAGTACATGTAATAAATGACTACACACAAATTGCATCTGTCCCATCCATTTCATACCAGGGATGGAGGATGACTGCCAGAGTGGTGCAGTGACAAAGACAGCTCTTGTCACCAGGGAGGTGTTGGTTCAATTCGCAACTTCACTTTTTTCTGAAAACGGTTTTTATTGTAAACTCTGTGCTACTCACTTGCAGGAGTCGATAACGTAGACCACGTCATTGATGGTGATACTTGTCTCCGCGATGTTTGTGGATAGGATGATCTTCATGACACCCTCTGGCACGGGTTGGAACACCTTGTGCTGGTCCTCTCGTGGTATCTGAGAATGGAGGGGGAGCAGACGATAGCGATTCCCACCTGAAAATGTACAAAATGTTTTTGTTTACAATAAGTTCTGTCATGGGAAACTGCTGCCCCAGAGAAACTCTGTGATGTTGAAGAGAGACTGCCTCATCACCGCATAAACCACTCGCCTGCCTTGGAATTGTATTGTATTTGTATGTTTCCATCAGGACTGAAGCCATAGCATTTTTGGACCTATAGTAAGTCCTAGTTTTTGGTCCATCTTAAGCTACTCATGTTCCTCACTTGGATCTGGTCTTTTACTTGCCCTTGCAAAGGAACAAGTACAAGGCACCAGGGCTTACTCTCCCACGTGACGGACCTACATGTAGGATTTGAACCCGTTACCTCATCAGTGGCAGGTATGGATGTTTCAACCGCACCATCCAAACCTTGATTAGACTAGCCTGACATACTGAGTACAGCGCAAATAAAATGCAAGATGACAGATCAACAAACTCACCAAATATTGGATGCATGCTCAGATGTCTATGAAGAGCAAAGATGAGATTCCAGCCGGGTAGGAAAATGAGAACAGCCCCCGGGACGTTCAGAGTCTGAACATACTTCAGGATAGACTCAATCAACTCAAACGATAACTCCTTCTCATTCAGCATGGCCATGCCGCGCCGTGTGCTGTCAGAGTAATCAGGGCTGATAACCATGTTGCAATTCTCCTGAAAAACAACAGAACTTGAAATCATCCAAAGCGTGAACTCCCGATTTGTCCCACGTCCAAGGCTAGTGTTCTCCAACTTCAGTGGTTACGTTTTCAGTCTTAGCAGAACCTATGCTCAAAAACTTGGAGCGTGAGGAATCTGGGGAATGGATTACATTTGTATCCTTTTTGAGAGGGAGGGGTTTTCAAGAGGGCGAACATGTCCTCTCTATGCATTGCATTGAACCCCTTGCAGCCACTACATTGTACATATATGGCACGGCTTAACCCGCCGACCATGGAGAATTTCCTTTATGGCCAAGTGGTTGGCGCGTTGGCCTTGGCGCTAGAAGTTAAGCAACGGAGAGTGTGGAGAATTACGTGGATGGCGACTGGCAACCATATAATACAGGCATCAACTGACTTTGGGACAACCCCTAACCTACCTCTCCGCCATCATCATCACCAGCATCATCATCTTTATTTTTCTTCCTCGTCGATGGTGGTGGCATGAAGTTTAACATCTGGATGCAATCTTCAAGGAAATAGTCTGCAGAAAAAAAGGAAACAAATTTGTACCAATTTCTTGCCTTTTGCCGGAGGGATGTTTTCTGGCTTCAACTGGAGTTTTTCCATTGGATATCTAGTCCTAGGTGGGTGGATTCACATCCTCCCACAACAGGGGTTTTACGTCACTCCTCTTCTGAGTGTATGAAGAGGAGCGTGACCAAAGCCCTGCTATGGGAGGATGGCAGATTGGACAGGCTGCCAGTATTATTACCTTGCACGGGGTAAACCCGTCCGTGAAGTTCAACCACGTGAACCTGACCAAAATATTCGCAGAAGAGTGACACATCGACCGTAGCGGACATAAGGATGACACGCATATCTCTGTACATGTTGACCATGTCTCGCAGCACAACGAGGAGAAAGTCAGTCTGTAAGGAGAAAAATGAAATGGTCCATGGACCATGTGCTCACTGGGTTGGACATAATAGTCTAATGACAGAGGGAGGTACATATCATTTATGAGCAATCTGGGTCAAGTCATTCCCAGAAAAGACTTTGATGATTTTTGGGTTATGCCACCTGGCGGCCATATTAGATGTCCGATCAGGCTGCAACTTCACATGTACATAAAGGTCATCTGCAGGGGACCACATAGCACATTGGAGCACTTTGGGTCAAGTCGTTCCTGAGTTACAGCACTTTGATGATTTTCGAGTTACGCCACCTGGCGGCCATATTGGATGTCCGATCGGGCCGAAACTTCACATGGACATAAAGGTCATCTGCAGGGGGCCACATAGCACATTGGAGCGCTTTGGGTTAAGGCATTCCCGAGTTACAGCACTTTGATGATTTCCGGCTTACGCCACCTGGCGGCCATATTGGATGTCCGATCGGGCCGAAACTTCACATGGACATAAAGGTCATCTGCAGGGGGCCACATAGCACATTGGAGCGCTTTGGGTTAAGGCGTTCCTGAGTTACAGCACTTTGATGATTTTTGGGTTACGCCACCTGGTGGCCATGTTTGAAGTCAAATCAGGCCGAAATTTGACATGCATGTAAAGGTCATCTAGATGGAGGTAAATATCAAATTTGAGCACTCTGCGTCAAGCCGTTCCTGAGTAATAGCACTTACTTGATTTTCAGGTTACGCCACCTGGCGGCCATATTGGATGTCGAATCGGGCCGAAACTTGGTATTTTTTAAGGTACCCCTCCAATGCATGTTTATGCAAGATATGAAGTTGCTCGGTGAAATAATGACAAACTGTGGCAGGTTCGTCACTTTTGTCGAACTTTGACCTCTGTGACCTTGAAAAGTAGGTCAAATCAAAAACCCGTTATATATGTTATGTATCCTTATTAGCTACACCTATGATAAAAATTTGAAGATGATCTAGTCATTAGTTCAGGAGTTATTGTACTTTTTGTGTTTTTGGTTTCCGCCACCTGGTGGCCAAACTGAGAGTCGAACCGGACCGAAACTTGGTGTCGTGGGTCATCTGACCTAGGGGTATATATGTACCAAGTTTCAGATCAATAGCTCCAGCGGTTACGAAACGTGCCCTGCTAACGGACCACGACGGACGACGGACGACGACGACGGACGACGACGGACGACGGACGCTGCACCATCGTAATAGCTCACCCCAGTGAGCTAATAAAATGGTGAATCCAATGAAACATGTTGATGATGTCATTACATTAGGCCATACCAATTTGATTGTTAGTTTAACGGATTTCCCTCTACCCCAAATTGCCAAAATGAAATAAAATTTTTTTATTTCACCCGCATCTCCAATTCACAGTTTTCAGTTAAAAAAATACTTTTTTTGTGCCCGCACCACTCAATCATCCTCAGTGAAAAAATAAAAATAAAAATACCATTTTTTTTGCTTGGAAAACATGCATAAATGTCTCTCAAGTCTCGCGAACGCTGGGCGGAACACATGCTTCACAGCGCCCGGTAATCTGGGATTCCGTAATGTGAACTGGTGGTAACCCCGTAGATCAATGGCCGATGAAGAGACGGGTAATATTGTCATTCAAACAATGCTGATGTGCATCACAGTGAAGTTTATCAGTTCAACTCCTTCATTTTATTTTTATTTTTTTTTCGCCAGCAGCATGCCACTTTTGATGAAAAAGATCCGTTAAACTAACAATCAAATTGGTATGGCCTTAAGTTTAATAGTTAAAGTTTGGGTTTATAGTCTGATATCAACAACAGTAGAGGTGTCATCCGATTTTACACTTTAACCCTGGTCTATCCTGAAACCTTTCAGTAGAACTCAGATGAGCTGCGCATTCATCTGAGCATTTCCAACCGGTACCCATTTATACACCTGGGTGGAGAGAGGCCAATAAGGCAAAGAGACTTGCACAAAGTCTCTGACCGCAAGTTGGAGACCCAAACCACTACACCTCCGTGACATGGCACACCCTACCCTCCTTGTGCGTTCCATTAAGAGAATACACAGTACTTACATTCAGATCCCGCTCATGAATTTCATCCACTATGACGTGAGAAATGCCCCGCAGACCTCCTTCCAGTTTCCTCAGTAAGGTACCAACGGTGACGTACATCATCGCCCCCATCGGCCGCGGAAATACAGACTCAAACCTCACGCTGTAACCTGTGCTGAGCCCCAACTCTTCTGCTCTCTCCTCCGCAACACGCTCAGCGATGCTGACAGCGCTGATTCGACGAGGCTGGAATTATTATTCACTGTTAGCACAAATTATTGCCAAAAGAGTAAGAAGCAGTAACCAGGAACCTCAGAGGTCAGGGTTTCCACCAGCAGAGTAAAATTCCTTACCCTCAAAATTTTCCGAACCCTCAAAGTTGTAGGGTAATAGTTTTCTTCATATTGTTAATGAAAATAAGCTGGAATACACCTGAAATCAGGCAAAAAACACTCTTCGATCCTCAAAATTTTCTCCTTGCGCTCCCCACAGCGACAGACTTGCTGTTGCATGATCTGCCTTCAGCTGATCCATGTACCCTCAAACTTTTTTTTGGCAAACACTCTGGAAGTGACAGGCACCGACGTTTCCATCGCACCACTCTGACTGTCCAATATTAACATAATTACCTGTGTAATAATAATATTACAATTTCCTCCCTGTCCATTATCGATGTAATCATCCAGAATAAACTGCGGGACTTGGGTGGTCTTACCGCACCCAGTCTCACCACGGATCAGCACGACCGGGTTATGAGCAACCGCCTGCAGGATTTCCTCTTTCGAGTTGTGAACCGGGAGATGACATCGCTCCTCCAGCATCTTCTGTAACCGACTGTCGCTCTGTCGCCGTGACGACATCTCATCCAGGACATCCCGACTGACTTGGTCAATTGTAGACTAAAATGAAAACCATAAAATACTGCCAAACCCTACTTTTTCGAAAAGAAAAGGCTTATTTCCAGTTGAACATTTATCTAAATACAGGCCTCCCTCGCTCTTACAAACCTCGATTTTATGAACTCCCGGATATTACCAACCCAACGCTTGGCTCCCAAAATTCCTGCCCCCATGGACAAATCCTCGCTATTATGAACTCCTCATCAATACGAACTTAACCCTTGGACCCTGAAGGATTCGTAATTACCGAGGGAGCACGGTACTGAATTGAGACCTCGGCTCAATATGCTATATTAGGCCATACCAATTTGATTGTTCGTTTAACGGATGTCCCTCTACCCCAAATTGCCAAAATGAAATAAAATTTTTTTATTTCACCCGCATCTCCAATTCACAGTTTTCAGTTTAAAAAATACTTTTTTTGTGCCCGCACCACTCAATCACCCTCAGTGAAAGAATAAAAATAAAAATACCATTTTTTTGCTTGGAAAACATGCGTAAGTGTCTCTCAAGTCGCGAACGCTGGGCGGAACACATGCCTCACAGCGCCCGGTAATCTGGGATTCCGTAATGTGAACTGGTGGTAACCCCGTAGATCAATGGCTGATGAAGAGACGGGTACTATGGTCATTCAAACAATGCTGATGTGCATCACAGTGAAGTTTATCAGTTCAACTCCTTCATTTTATTTTTATTTTTTTTTCGCCAGCAGCATGCCACTTTTGATGAAAAAGATCCGTTAAACTAACAATCAAATTGGTATGGCCTTAGCTCCATAGTCCTTTCCAACAAAGATGGTGGCCTACTAGTTCTCCCACATGACGTTGTGGCCATTCAATGTCCGAGCATGATATACTGTAAAGCAGGAAAATTTCGCGTGCAGGAAATTTTCGCGAATTTCGCGAGAGTGTATGAGTCGCGAAAACTTCCTGTCGCGAATATAAATACACGCAAGTGATAAATATGGTCCATGAAAAAAAAACTGAATAAATGGCCGGGACTTGCGAAAATATCTTGCCGCGAATATGTCTATAATTCTTGATTCGCGAACATTTCCAGCCGCGAAATTATCTTGCTTTACAGTAACACTAACAAACGCATCCTCTCAGACACTGCCTTATCTACCTATTACTGGAGGGCAGACTACCCTGATTTTATGATTGTTAAAGCTGCTATAAACTTACATAAGCCATTGGTCCTTCATCAATATTACAAGCCGTCCAGGGATTCCAATTCTGCTGTGGAGGGGACCATGACACGACACCACCACGCTGACGAGCGGAGTCTTCAAATCTCTCCGTTGTCTTATCCAGGATGAGAGAGACGGGTTCTGATCCTTGCGGCGGCTGGGGAACGGGATGTAACTCCATCGCCTCCAAGACTGACGATATCTGTTCTTCCAACTCCGGGTCCACGGCTACCTCGAATTCAGGGAGCTGAAATAGAGGGAGTCATATTTAAGGGATATATCTGTAACACAGAAAACAGGGAATGAAGATGGGGATTTGGCCTAGTGGTTAACACGTGCTGCCCTTGACGGCCGGCGATTGATGCCTTGTGCGAGGGTCCGTGGGTTCGAGTCCGGTAGGAAGTTATGTCTTTCACCTCAGAAATCTGTTAATATTTCACGCCCACAGAAAACAGGGGGTGAGGAAAGAGAGCGAAGAAGGAAACTGAAATGCCTGAAGAAAATCGGCAGTGTCAAAGAAGTCGGGGTACGATCAGGGATTGAATCTGGAACCTCAGAGCTGACAGGCACCGATGTTTTTACTGCACCACTCTGACAGATATTTAGCGACAAGAATCCTACCTCTTCAGCATTCTTCTTCTTCTTCACGCCTGTGAATGGTTCGATGACGTTATAATGATACATCTGCCGAACGAGCGACAAGGCGCAGTTCTTCGAGGCCACCTGTTTGTTAGAGCCATGCTCCCTGGCACTGATTTCTGAAAGAATGCGACAAAAATTGCTGGGTTTTTTCATACATGGCCAAAGTACAGAATCCATTTCATTTTTTTTCATGAAGATGTGGGCGTCAACTGAGTCAATCAGGAGCGGATCCACAATTTCAGAAAAGAGGGGGCGCACTGTGCTAGAAACAATGAAATCTGTGGTTAATTTCAAAGATTTGCTCCAAATTTCAGAATTTCACGGTCGATTTTACAGATTTGTTGGCCGAAAGGGGGGGGTGTGCGCATGGGAGTTCGCTTATTTGGAGCAAAATTTCTTCATGTATGTTTCATCAGGCCTTTCGGTATGACGGGCGCTAAAATGTGCATGCGCCTTGCAAACAATAGAAATTCTATTGTTTGCGAGGTGCATGCACATTTTAGCGCCCGTCAAACGGAAAGGCCTGGTTTCATACTCACTGTTTTGGGAGCAAAAGTTCTTCATGTACGATTCATACTCACTGTGGTTTATCTTGCGACAGAAGATCGACATCTCGGCGATGAAACTCCTAAAATGGTGGGAGGTATAAATCGGAATATGAAAGGAAATCCAAAATACAGCTACTCTACCCTCTACCTTCCATAAAGCCCCGATTCCTCTACAGGGGATTCTGCCGTGGTTTGCAGCGAGCAGGGCGGTTATCACAGGGTTTTGGATAATCCTTGGATGGTTTAACAATACAGCGTCTGTTGATTATCTCAATGCCTTTAAAAACCCCTCTGTTCACCACGCTGGAATGCGCTGTTATGGAAACAGGACTTCAGAGCCCCCTAAAAAACTGTTGCATTATCCAGAGGAAATGCTACCAACTACAAAACACTACATTGAAACCTATCAGCATCCTGACAAATTTGCAAAAAAATACTCAAAAATTTACCTTTCAAAGGGCGAAGGGCATCAAGCAGGTGAAGCACAAATGCTTCTGGACTTAGCCACCAGAGGGAAGCACAGACACCGCCGACGAGAGAAAATAATACTGGAATCAAGAAGATCACCATTACTCAAACAGTCACTCACTGATTTGAGTAATGTTGTTGGCTTCTCGATCTGTTCTAATCTAAAGGTGGTCATGTTTGCCATTGCCCAAAAAGTGGTCGTGAAAAACGGTCCGCCTTTCCATTACCCAAAAGGTGAGATCACGTAGAAGGTAATGTATCTGATAACATTACTCGACCAGTGAGAACACTAAATGGGCAATGTTTATGCTTTCCTATGGTACATGAAATACGATATTTCCATTACTAAAACAGTGAGATCACTCAATTAGTAATGTATCCTCAATACCAAAATGGTGAGGTCACTAAACAAGGGGTTTTATAGACATGACCACCTCTTGTACTAAAGGAGTAAAGGTGATATCACTAAAAAGTAATGTATACCCATTACCCAACAGTGATATCGGAGGATGTAATGTAATGCCATTACGTATAGGTGATCTAGGGTAATGTATTTCCGCCGTGGAAATACATTACCATAGTGTAAAGGAGCACGATTCCAGCATTATTTTCTATGGTCAGCAAGTATGAGCCCATCCATAGTCCGTTCTGTCACTCTGACAAGAACGGACTATGTTTTAGGCAGTCATGACAGTGTTTACCGTTGTGCAAAATGTGCATCTTTCCATGATGTGTTCGCTACGAAATGGCAACCTTACACACAGGTGGAAAGTATACTTCAAAATGAACGAATTAATTTGGTATTGTATTGCTAATCACTAAGAAGTGACACTTTCCAAGTGGGCACATTTAGTGGAAAATTTTTCCCTTTTAGCTCTTCTTGACAACCATAATTATCCCGCCATTACCAGAAATTCCAGGAAAAATACAAGCTTAAACCAAAATTTTCTTACCTGTTGTGATCTGGACCCACCATGCTATATTTGTAATCAACACTCGACTGTTTCGTCTGCTGTAGGTACTGATGAAGACGACTCTTGGCATTTTCGACAGTCCAGTTGCCATGGAGATCGGCATTCATATCAGCATCCTCGGCCTATCATAATTTAAGAGAAGTTTTGTAGATAAAATACAGTGACAACGCTATTGCCTGTTATTACTTCTGTTACCACTCTACAACCAAATTTTCAACCCTTCAATTCTACAACAAATATTCACTTACATCCTCTACATTCTTCCTATCTGCTGCCTCATCCCTAAGAGGGAACTGACCCCCACCGTATCCAAAGCCTCCACGTCCACGGCCGAATCCAGGCCCACCCCGTGCCCCACCGCCTTCATTCCCAAGACTCATGTGTGGTGGCATGTTGGTACCAGATGGCAGCATTGAGCCACCTCCACCATTATCCTCGGCGTCGGGGGTGGATGATACTGTCGGCTGAAACAGAATAACATGTGTCACAAAAACAATACTCACAGGAGAAATGGGGCAACCCAGCCAAATGTAGTTTTTTTAACATTTCTTAGCTGAGATTCAGTATTTGGTACGAAACACTAATAATATAGCTTTGAGTTGTTTGCCGGTGAACCCCAGCTCACAATCCATTCCAAATTGTTGGAGTCTCTTACCTGATTCAAACACTCTGGGCATTCTTCCTCCTTCAAGTGATTCATTCGAATGAGAAACTGTATGAAGTCTTTAGCGGCATTGGTCTGTGCATCCTTCTTACTTGTCGAGTTGCCACAGCCAACATAATCATAAGCATCTACACGGACCTGAAATTAAATGAAAATACATACACTAGTCTTGCTTCGCCATCTCATGTTTTGGATATCTGAGAAGTTCAAACACACTCAAATGGATCTTCAGATCCTAATAGACCTCCCCCATGTCCCCACCACCGTACGTCTTAACAAAAGTTGAAAGGTTGGGAAATCTCAAAATCCAACCACTAACTTCCAATCCTACCTTAACTTGAACTGCAACAGTCTGAAAGACTAATTTGAGGACGGCAAGTCTCCCAAGATTAAGAAACATGTTCTGCCTAGGGACTACATACCTCACACATGAATCTTTGTCTATGCTTCGGTCCAGATGGACGAACCTCATAACTTGGAGGATTGACCTTTTTCTTGCCTAACCAGGCATACAGAAACTGTTTTACATCTCCCATGATGAGGAACGGACTGACTCACCAGGTGAGAACCTGCTGATCAGCTGCAAAACAAAAGTATTAACAGGACATGAATGATGAAAGTTCATCTGCGAGTGTATGCGTCTGCCTCCCGCTGCTGGGCGGCCTGCCCTACCATCATAGGCCTACCAGCCAGGCCATTCTTTCTGCCATTGGACTTGAAGTGAGATTAGGCTAATCCTAATCCTCTCCACGCTCTGAGTCTCGCTCACGCTTTGACTTTGACTAAGCTGAAAGGGCTTTGTTTAGCGGGGAAGTCAGAAGTAGGGCCTGGGCGGTAGGCCTAGCAGGCTAGGCCTAGCCCTGGCCTAGCACATCATCATACTCTATAGGCCTAGATATGGCCAATCTAGGCCTACCACACATTCCCTCTCCTCTAGCTAGCCTACCCCAAATGGGACCTGTGCCCTAACTCTTAACGGCTGAGTTTTTTTTGAGACAGTGCATCCGATAATCGGGTGATCTAACAAAAGGATCAGGAAGACCGTTAGCTATTTTCGGACACCTGCCACCTCCACCTGGCGACCCGACTTTTGTTGGCGATTTATGCACCAAATCTACCGCTCATAAAACAACGAGTAGTATTCTTCTGGTCGCTAACCGTACTAGCCCCACTGTTACCTTTCGATATGCAATATATAGCGCGCAAATATTGTGAAAAGTAGGAAAAATATTGGAATTTTCTTACGAAATCCTCAGTTCTTCAATTTTTGCACAGGGGAGCGATATCTCCAGCTAGTGCTGCCCTCTGTGTACTACGTTCTCCATGTAGTACACAGAGGGCAGCACTTGCTGGAGACGTCCGCGAGAAAAAAGAGTGGGAGAAGTTTTCTGGCGCCAGATTTGAATTTTAATAGTGATCTAATCCATCCGCATCCTGACAAACAACGTTTAGCTGGTAAGCCCAGCTGGCCTAGTGAATATCTAGGGTACTGTAACTAGGCATATAAGGCCTAATTTTTCTCCCAGGACTATGAATGATGATCATGAATAGTGTGACTGTGATCTATTCTTTTCCAGGGACAGCATGGGAAAAACCAAAGATAAAAGTATTGGAGGAGGGAAGAAAACGAGGAAAGGAAAACGACAAGCTAATAAAGATGGTGAGAGCCGAGTGGTTCTCCGGTTTTCGCCTGGGGGCCTAGGCCTCTTTTGATGTTAATGATGATTTTTTTTGTTTCCTAATCCTACACAATGATTCTGAATCACGCATGATTCTGAATCATGCAGTAGCTCAGTAAAATTTAATTTCATTTACTTCTCTGAGTCTTAGAGAAAGAAATGAAATTTTCCTGAGTGAGCCACAGGCATGACAGGCACTGCATGATTTAGAATCAAATTAGTCCTGTGTCGGTTGTAAAGGGTGCATCTGCCATGTCTGATCTCCACAGTAGCCGATAGGGGCCTATACAGGCCCCTTTGGGCTGTCTTGTCTTGTCATATCTAATTTTTCTCCCCCAGGCGGTAATGATATTGGAGAAGACATCAGCCCCAAAAAGAAATGTGCTAGTGAGAGCAGGAATGTCAAACTGACTACGGATGGGAAATGTTTGACTACTGGAGACTCATACAACTCAGCATCACAGTCCTTACCAATGTCACAGACAACGAGCGGAAAATTCATTCCAGTATTCTCAAAGAAGAAGCCAAGTGTGAAACCAAGTTCAACACAAGGGACCTCGGTGCAACTGGACCTCGTGGAGGAAAAAGAGCTGGTATTTGAGAATGAGATGGGGCAAGATGGCGTCAAGGAGACCGGAGGTGCAGCAGACGCTATTGATATGATTGAGAGTGAGACTGCGCTTGGCTCTGGCAACGTTGACAAGCATGTCGAAGACAACCCTAGAAAGTTGGTCCATGAGGATTCAACTTCAGAGGAGGAACCTCTGGGTAAGGCCACAGTCCCTTGTCAGGATGGTGGTGATGAGGACATTTCTGAGGATGCACTTCCAGGAAAGTTGGCCAGTGAAGAGACAACTTCTAGGAAGGATGAATCTGAGGGTAAGGTGGCGGCAGGTTGCCAGGATGGTGGTGACATCAACGTTCGTGAGGATGTGTTGCTGGCCAGAGATGACAAGACAGAATCCATGCCAGTTGATTTACGTTTTGAAGAAGGTGAAACTGAAAGTCAGTTGAAGAAATCTAACACTAAAGATGTCATACAGAGTCTCGACAACAAGCAGACCAATGAGGAGAAATTGGAATCTGCTGAGGTCCATCCAGAAGAACAAGACATAGCAACAGCTGATTTTGAATCGAGTGTTCTGGATGAAATCATGAAGGGCAATGAAAATATTCCAGTTGTCCCTGGGTGTGGAGATGTGCAGCCTACAGCAGAGAATGTTTCAGATGGCACAGAAGTATCTGTCCTTCACTGTGGTAGTCGAGCCACTGAGACGGCACAACCCATGACCGAGTCCTCACCTGCCATGACCGAGGTGCCACAACAGCCAGATCTCGGGGAACAAGTTGCCACCAGGGTACAGGAGGATGAGGAGGCACAACAGCCAGATCCAGGGGAACAAGTTGCCACCAGGGTACAGGAGGATGTTTCAGGAGGACGTCAAAAGGAAGACAGACAGTTGGGAGACAGCCTCAGTTTGTCGGATTCGCAGCCACCAACAGAACATGTGAAAAGAGTTGTTGATACAGGTATGTCAGAGGCCCAAATGAAACCTGTCCCTGTCGAGAGAGACCAAGATACCTCAAGTCCAATCACAGCCAATCCTGAAAAACGCAAGTCAGATGATGAAGGAGACTGTGTAGACTGTTCTGAATCAGGTGCTTGTGTCCAAGTCCAGGGAGCCGTTTTAGTGGACAATGCAACCGGCATGACTGGAAATGATAAGACATTAGAGACATCCCCTTGTAACATTCAAGAAAAGACTCCTCCAAAGGAGCCAGCTCATGGAGGGGATGTTGCTTGTTCGTCTGAACTGGAGGTTCAACAGCTGGCTTCTGAATGTCTTGGTAAAAATAATATGAAAGGAGACATGGGAAAAGAGGTTTGGAAGGAAGATGATGAAATGCCTGGCTCACCCATTGTAGGAGAGACGACCGTCTCTAATGCTGGATCATCTGATGAGGAGTTTCGAAATGATGTTGTCGAAAGTGTTCTACGGATGATTGATCAAGAGATAGAGGACAAGGTCACAGGGGGAGAAAATGCTGAGGTCAGACAAGACGTTGAAGATCATGGCTATGAAGTTCCAACAGTTGCTGGAAGCGGCGAAGACATAACTGATGGTATGGATGATGTTGTCTTGAATACAGTGTCACCTCGCCAAAGTCCAAATAAAATTGGTTCTAAAGGTACATGTAACCTTAGTGAGAAAGGCTTTGGGGGTGATGACAAGGATGAGACAGAGAAGCCTGGCTGTGATCTGACTGAAGACGTCAAAATGGATAAACTGCAGGACATGAAGGAGGGAGTTGTTAGTGACCCTCAACGTGATCAACGCAGTTCTCTCATCTCAGAGGATGATCTTGGAGGACAAACTTCCGATGACGTTGATATGAAACAAGAGGATGATCTGTTGGTTGGGGAAAGTCTTAAAATGGAGTGCGGGCTGCAGCAAGGGAGAAAGTCTGAGGCAGAGGGACATCAGTTGCAGGATGTGGATGGGGTAAAAATGGACCAAGAACATGCCGTGGAGGAGGAATTCACAGCCGAAGACATGCTAAAACTGAAACAATGCATTGAAGAGTCACAGATGATTAATGATGAACTTATGGACTTCTCCGACGAGGTAAAAATGGACCAAGAACATCCTGTGAAGAAGGAACTCACCATCGCAGCCGAAAACATAGTAAAACTGAAACAATGCATTGAGGAGTCAGAGATGGTTAATGATGAACTCATGATGGACTTGTCTGATTCACAGCTGATGGATTTTGAAGATCAAGCCATCATGGCCACAGACCAACAAAAAAGGTAACCATGGTCAACTCTGGATGTCGTACACAGAACACATTTTCCGTGCTTCTTTCTGCCTGGAATGCCTCCATTTTTTGCCCGCATATTGTGCAGCGTCTAACAAGGCGAGACTAGCATGACTAGGCCCAAGTCGGGATATCGGGGCTCATATTTCATCTTTTTTTTCAGTGTCCCACCCCCACCAAGACCTTCAGTCTCAAAACACCCAGTTCCACTCAAGAATACCGAGGCTACAGTCAAAGTGAAACAACTCACAAGAGAACTGTCTCAACTCAAGTATTAAAGTAGAACTTAAGGCGCTGCTCCACGTGACAGTTTTCTATCGAAAGTTTGCTGTCAGGTAGTCAATTATTGATGTCAGACAGCAATAATTGCTGTCATACAGTACTGTATGACAGCAGTTTTTTGACAGCAATAATTGACTATCTGACAGCAAACTTTCGATAGAAAACTGTCATGTGGAGCGGTGCCTTTAGTTACCACAATATGTAGTATGACTACAGAATTGACAACGCAAGAAACTTTGCGGAATTTTAATGGCCAGCAATTTAGTCAAGTTTTTTTAGTCACAAATTCTTATCATAACATTTTCCTCCATGTTTCAGTGCAATGCTGCTGAAGGCAAAAAACGAGATGAAGCGTTTCATACAGGAACACCATCAACCTTATCAGAAGACAAGTCCCATGAACTCGCAAGGAGGAAGCAGAAATACAAGATTTTAAAGGGAATTCTCCGAGATTGAACATCATTGACCTAATTTCAATTCAGTGAAATTTTTCACAATAGACGATTCAGTTTTTCTCTAATTCGCAGACCTGCACACTTCTGCCAAAATTGCAACCAGGACCCAATCTGAAACCGGCTGACATGACACCATCCACAATTCAGCAATGGTCCAGCCAGACGCAACGTCTTCAATGTCACTGTTGTGGGGTTGTCTGCTTTACGTTATTCAGTTTCAGACCGAGGTTTTGGTTGAGATTTTGGCAGAAGTGTGCAAACCTTTGTCGTATAGTTAAATTCATAGAGCGGAATTCAGGGTTTTACCTGCTTACAGTGGGGGTAATTGAACAGCACTGACCCATTACCAGCTAATGAGGTCACAGGAGCCAGGGTCTGGACTTCCGAGTCAGTGGTATCAACAGCCTGCTGTGTGGTCAACAATGCCAACTGTCACCAACAGAAGCTGGACCCTGGCAATGCCAGTCCTCTGTGACCTCACAACTGTGATTTTGGTCCACTTATTACATGCTGATGCATAATATCACCAACGTTTAAGTAATGACAATCAACAATGGACAAGTTCATCATTTGCTTTTATTTGAAAATCAACTCTAACTTCAATTCAGATCAATGTATGAAACCACAAAAAACATGTTATGTTTGTTGAAAATTATGATTTTATTGTTAAAATTTGTTGGTATTTACAAAATAAATACAATGGAAAGAGCCTTGTCTTCTCGTCCCTGTAGTGTCCTTGTCTCTGTAGTGTCCTCTTGTCTCTGTAGTGTCCTCTTGTCCTTGTAGTGTCCTCTTGTCCTTGTAGTGTCCTCTTGTCCTTGTAGTGTCCTCTTGTCCCTGTAGCATCCTCTTGTCCCTGTAGTGTCTTCTCATCCCTGTAGCATGTGTAGCATCTTCTCTTCCCCTCTGTAGGCAGTGCTTGACTTGATCTGGTTGCTGGAGGTCGTTGAGTTCTAAGCATACATGTCATAGTCATCTCTCTGAAACAGAAAATATCAGAGGCAATCAGGTAAAAGTACATGCATCCCCAGGGTTTTTTCATAAAGGAATGGTATTATTCCTTACTGCTATGTCTCCATAAAGTACCACACAACTGAAACATCATCTGGCAATGTGGGCCATGATGTCCTATTGGCTGAAACTTCAGATGTCCATTCAAAAGGAACACCATTTATATTGTAAAATAAGAAATATCAATCTGTACGAGACATACTCCACTCACCATTTCATTATACTCTAGTACATGTTTCCTAATTGCAGATGTATCTGTCCATGTGACGAAGTCTTCAAGATTCCTGAAAGGCAAAGAAAAAACTAACTTTCTTACATGTACATTTCTGATATGAAAAATAATATACATGTATGTTCATCTCCAACATGTCAAATGCACTCCCAAGTACATGAAGTACAGTGAAAAAGACTGGTCAGTGCCCAAGGTGTCCTTGATAGGGAGGTTCCACTGTGCCCGACTTCACTGAACAGGTTTATACCTTGTTACTAAGAAAGCTGGATCCATCACCACTTCTGGGCCACAGCGTATATCTGAGAGTATGCTAAAGAAATCTAGATGAGTAAAATTTTGCAGATTTTGATACAAATGTTTGCTGTAACCATGGAAACACTTCAGTTGGCTAATATTCTGTCCATTGGGATTCCCCACTGAAAAACAGCCTGTTTACATGTGAATTTTTCAAAAGGATACGTCCTTGTTCAACAAAGGTAACTGCTGCTTTCAATGTTTCCGCCATGTTACTTTTGACCATTATAACTGGGAGACGTCGCCTGAAATAAAAGGAAGAAAAATGTGCCCTGCAACTTCTTAATACGGGCATGATCAAAACAGTCACCAAGTCAGGTTACTCGAACTCGAAACAGTAGCACCCACCATCCTGGCCCTTGTTGCCTAGTCCCTCCCATGACATGACTGAGACTTAGGACTACTCACTTGTGCCATCTATTGCACACAACGACAACTAAATTCTTTTTACATCCATCTCCACATAAAAATGGAGCCAATCAGTGATCTTACCTGCAGAATGACGAGGCAGAAACTTTGTCAGCAATTTCTAAATTCTTCTTCGTTGATATCAGACCCATGGAATAACTGCAAATAGACAACAGTCAGTCTAGAGAGGGACAAGATAAAATCATTCTGTAAGATTAGAACCGTTCTGTCTCCGTTAATGAGGCATTTTGGATTAAGACGCAATAAACAATGACCACAAAGACCCTTTCATTACAGGATAAACAACACAAACATTCTCACGACTGTCCCAAGCCAATATCAGCAAGTTTGTGTAGTCGGCTTTCAGCCACTTGACCCAAGTTAACCTTCACCTATCTGGAAGTTGTCACCAACCTCCATTATAGCATTAGGACAGGCACAACTACCCAATCTAGCTAGGCTAAGTCCTGCTAATGGTAGAACACTTGATACCAGCTGGGTTGCAATCTGTTCCATTTTTACGTGGTTTTTTCTGTGGTTTAGCTGCGACATCATTCCTTCAGTTACATATCCAACCACCATCACAGACAGTATTCACGAGGGCAAGCACCAAATCAGGAGACACCGCATCCTGAAGAAATCAGGTCCTCCGAGTATCCCTCGTGCGTGCGAGCTTCGGAGCAATGCTTAGAGGACCGGATTTCTTCAGGATGGACATTTGCTTCTCATCAAACAAAACTGGGAGACAAATTTTCCTATTAAATGTAGGAGGAAACCAGAGCCCCAGGAAGAAATAAAAGTACAAACCATAAAAGAAAAGCAAACTAAACTCACTCCAGCTGCAACTGAGTGAAGTCAAGGATAAGATTTTTCAATTTCATAGCTGCAGGTTTTTTCTTTGATAGGAAGTTTCTTGTCCAAGTTTTTCCATCAAAACTACCACCTGCCCTTCTTTCAAATGAGGGCCCACCATATGAAACCCCTGAGCCTTAAAACCAGCATATGTTACTCCCTTATGATGAAAATAATGGTAATCCTCCGATCAAATGCTTCAGGGGGATTAAGGCTGCTTGGAGACAACAGGAGGCCATTTCGATGAAATATTTCAATGAGGAAATCTCTCAAGAAGATGTGACCAAAAGAGAAGCAATTTTCTTTCAATAAGCGCTTGTTGAAGTCAATTCATCAGCATTCCACCATTGTTGGATTATTTCAGTGTCTTTCTGTCAGGGAACACTACGCACGTGTAAGACTGTTACCAAAAACATCGCAGACGGCGAGTAATTTAATTTCGGTAAAAAAGAACAGTCGGAGAACGGATGAAGTTTGATATGGGGTTTATTTTTGGACGGGAAGTTTGAGGTTTATTGTGCTTTATGAGAATAGCCACGTGTCCTGCACGCTCTGCCACAAATTCCAACAGCGGATACGACATGACTGGTGTTTTAACGGGATCGAAAGGGCAGATTGCGAGAATTTAGATGGCATGAGTGCTTTGTGATTTGTGAATTTTTCAAGGCTGTTTTTCAACCGTGATGATGATGACATCTGCTGTTGATGAGGGTCAACACAGTCAAGGAAGGACTGATTCACTTGGGAGCCTAGGTTGTAGTTGTAAGTTGTGTCATTCAGATGGAATGAGGCCAGGATACAGTGCTGTAATCAACAACTGCACACAATATTTAGTTCTTTTGGAACAGATGTGGAGTAAACCATCCAGACCTCTATTGGCAGCAGGGGAAATTTTCCAAACAGACTGTCTGACAGTACCAGATACTGTAACCACAAAGTACATTGAACCGGTAATCCATCCATGAAACAAAAGACACAAAATAAGCCAAATGACGAGCCATGCCAACTGATGTCAGTCTGCTCTGAATCAATTCACTTACACCTACTCTGTTTTTACGATTATCTTCCAACATGACAAAGGACTGAGAAGACTTTTCCCAGACCTCTGCATGACATTGATATCTGAGTTTTCTTTCAAATGCAGTTCATGGAAAATCATTCTTTAACCATGATTTTCAACCTAAAAGCCAAATGCAACAGTAAATTTCATAAGTCTGAAGACACCATGTGAAGGGCAACAAAACGGAAAAACTCTTTCGAATCCCGGACTGAAAAGAATCTAAGGCAGGCAGGTGACAAAACACATCTTTCTCAACCCCGAAGAAGACACCCCAAAATAACAAGGGCCCTCATTACTGTATATAATCCCTCCTCAAAGAACCAGGTGTCATAGCGACGTCCACTGTCTGGGAGGTACACCATGGCGATAGGTCCCTAAGGGTCTCAGAGGTGGACCGTTGACTGCCCTGGCAGTCCCCAGCTGCTTGAGGGGCAACTGGCCCAAGGGAAAGGAGCCATGGTTGAGGTCTCAAGGATGAGAGGGCCATTCGAGGGGCATGGGAATTGCTGACACCT
The DNA here is from genome assembly GCA_002633025.1 of Notospermus geniculatus. Taxonomy (NCBI): domain Eukaryota; kingdom Metazoa; phylum Nemertea; class Pilidiophora; order Heteronemertea; family Lineidae; genus Notospermus; species Notospermus geniculatus. Next base: position 98,641 of record NMRB01000185.1, on the reverse strand, counting down.
GCATCTCAGTTTTGACTTTTGCAATGAAGACGAGTCTCTCAAAGTCAAACTGCTTTTTTTTAGAAGGGGAAACCGGCAGAGATTGCGCTAGGCTGAAATTTTCTTAGCCACAGTAATGGAAATGCATTGGATCACTCTGAATTCCTTTAGCCACTGATGTGAATTTTCATCATTTTCCTGGTCGTTTTCAAAGATTTCTACCCATTTTGGGTCGTGGCTAATGCTAGCGCAATCCCTGGGTTTGAAACCTCTTTTCTTTACTAAGAAACTTCATTTTTCTCAGTAATCAGGACACTTTCAGTTGGTGAGGTGGACAACACGACTAGCACCTTTCCGACTCCAACTCCAACTACCAGAATGAATTGCAGTCCGCTGTGGACATCCTTGATAAAAACGATTTGATAGACGTTTTCAATTCGTCAAACACAATAAATTGAAGGCAGAAAAATTTGCCCTTATAATCAATTGGAAGTGCGGATAAATACAGGTAATGAATATTGGAAGTCGTAATCCTAGTCGTGGTAGCTGAGGCCACGGTTATTATATTCTTTGGTTTACGGGCACAAAGATTTTGAGCCCAGGTACGGAGGATGGAATAAAAATTAAAAAAAACTTTGGTTCAGTTCAGTTTTTTTGATTTTCACCTTTTGAATGACAAGTAAGACAACTCGGAGGAAATAAAAAACCAAAAAATTCTTGACAAATGCCTCTTTTCTGCTTCTTTCCGTCCTCGCTGCCAGGAAAAAGGCGTATATCAGTGTTCAGGCCTCCCACCAGCTTCCAAGCAAATTATTGTAGGAATTATAGGAACAATTTGCCAAAATTATAGGGAAAATATAGGAATTTTAACATGAAGATATGAGTATACTGATCCTATAATCTCCCTTCCTCAGCTGACTGATCATTCAGTTTCTTCAATTTCTTTGATGTATGCCTGTACTGGGGCTCTAGGAAAATTCGTACCCAGATAATTCGACCCAAAAAAATGAGTCGGGAAAACTCCTTTCGGAGGAAAATTCGTCCACGGAAAATTAGTCCCTGGAAAATTCATCCCAAAGGATAATTCATCATCAGAAAATTTGTCCCAAGAGGCGCAGATCCAGGATTTTTGGCAGAGGGGGGTCAGGGCCGCCTAGGGCAGTTGTTGCAGGCAGGTGCTNTTAGCAGTCGTGACAGCTTAAATCAAGGTCGGCGGGAATAAAAACAACTCCATTTATTTGTTTTTTTCTTAGAAGACTTCATTTGAAGTTCGGAGGCAATAAAAGAAACTGATTTTCCCAATTTTATTTTTTTTTCGGAATGGCATTTTGCCACGTCGGCGGGCCCGTAAACCAAAGAATAAAAAAAGTGTGGCCTGAAGCTGGAGTCGGAAAGGTGCCAAACGTCGTTATTTTCAGAGTTGTACAGGATGTTAAAGTCAAAAGATAACAAGAAATCAGTTATCCTACATCCGGTGAGAGACAGCCAAGGTCAATGGGCTCTTACCACTGTCGGCACAAGGATACAACATCATTAGACGAGGATGACAAAAGTCCACGTGCGAGTCACACTCCGGACTTGCCCGGCTGCTCTTAACCTGAGGGTAAAGGACCCTAGACAATGTATCTATGAACCCATTCTTATAACTAATTACATGTTGCAAAGAAAATTTCTCAGGGTTTACTAACATCCTGATGAATAATATTCGTCTCCTTTGAAAATAAAAAGTGCGATAGCCTTGGGTAAAAGGGTTACTTGAAGGTGATGGGTACGATGGCTTGGTTACACTGAGTTTTTCTGAGGAAATTTGCACACACAGGAGGTAAGAAGGGTTCTATTCATAATATTCACAGTGTGCTATTGATATGATCAGCCTGAACGCAGCTGGCTGTCGTGATCTTGGGTTCGACTCTTCCCCACTTCCACATCTTCAGAAAATAGGATCCTGTCCCAGGCCTTGCCGTTTGACGGGCGCGATTTTGCATGCACCTTGCAAACAATAGAAATTCTATTGTTTGCGAGGTGCATGCAAAATCGCGCCCGTCAAACGGCAAGGCCTGCTGTCCCAGGGTTTCCGCCAGGATTTTTTTCGAGGGTACGACCTGGGGAGGGGGAAGAAAAAAATTTTCAAAAAATTTTTTTTGAAAAAAATTTTTTTTTGAAAATTTTTTTTTTTCTGTTAATAATGGCCTCCAGAGTCGTTTTTTCCACTCCAAAACGCAAAATTAGTCTTCCTTCTGCATGAAAGTTGCATTTGAAATGTAACAAATTTAAGAAAAACATTACTTACTGAAGTGATTTTTTCAGGGTACTATATCGTACCCTCAAATTTCTTTAGGGTACTATATTTGTACCCAAAGTACCCTCTGGCGGGGACCCTGCTGTCCCTCACAGATAACAAATTTGATGGTTGTCAAAACAACACATTCATGTACGGTAATAGATAGATTTTGGACTGAATTTACAGCACTAACTTGGAGCTCTATTCACGACATTCTTGCGAGCGTAGATTTCCTCGGGAGCTCTGGTTTCCACCTACATTACACACAAATCACCCAATATTGTTCGACGAGCAAATATGCCAGGTCAGAGCTCACGGCTGTCGACTCTTTTTATAAGAGTTTCTTGTAGGTAGTTCAAGCTTTCTACTTAGACAAACGTTTTCTATTGAAAACAATATTTATTACTCACAGCTTGTCCAGCAACTGGTTTGTGGCCTCCACTTTATATGGATCTTTTGGTTCTAAATCTCGTATTTTTCTTGCCAAATCTCGAATATGCCGAGAAAGCTTGTTATACCTGAAATGAGAGTTTTAATGGCCCAGATTAACCAACAAGTACACAAGTGTTTATCACTGTCACTCACACCAACAAGAAGAAGGGGAATACTATCCATTGTCAATTCGGTTCTTTTGCTGTAATATAAGAATGATAAGCAGCTGCTTATAAAATTGATGACAGGACTCAAATTTTTTATGAACCAGTTAGTTCATGAAGAAATTGGAACAGACACTGAGACAGGCCAATAAATCTTTTCACTTCAACAACATATAACTTGGAGAGTGATGGAGTAGGGTAGGCAAACTGAACACCAGGTGGTCAAACTTCTTTCAGAATTGACAAGTCTCTCATCAGCCTCATTTTCTTTGATGGTGAAACAGGGTCAATCATTGAAAGGTAAACAAACTGCCCCAACAACAGTGATCAAGTGGAGTTTATTTCCTAGTACCACTGTAATTTGATCACCATGTCTCAAAATTATGTAGGTTAGCGACAACATTATTGAAAAAAGTTAAGGGTGAAAATAGATCAATATACTCCAGAATAGTCAAAAAAATTTGCTCCAGGATTCTTGGTTGACCTTTTTGCACCTTTTTTTGATGTGGGAGAATTATGTATGGTGTTGGGTGCCCAAATGTGCCCCCCCCCCCTGGAAGTTTGTGCCTGATTCCAATCTGTCATCCTCTAAAAACGATAATATAAGCCACTGGAGCCACAGCAACCGAAGACAGGAGGCCAATAGTGCCAGCTCATGTCAAATAGGCCTAGGCCG
>NMRB01000185.1:72409-86929 GCA_002633025.1 Notospermus geniculatus | reverse complement strand
CGCCCCCCCCCCCCAGTGCTTCTCTTCCCCATACTCCTGATTTGCTTCACCAGTCACACTGGAGCTTTGCACAATTTCACAGCATTAATTTTCCCTAGGGCCTTTTGACAAAGTCTGTCGTAGCTCTGCACACTGACAAAATGCAATAAGGTTAGTTTTCAGGATGATACAGGATTAACTTGGCCTACTTTAATCCTTTGTAAACAACAAATTTTACCGGATTATTCTACTTTCCACCACTGTAGGCCTGCTACTACTTCATCAGTACTGGGAAATGGATGTACAGCATGGCCGATTCTCAGTTTGTTGCAATTGGTTGTGTTTTGGTAACAAACACAGACTCAGAAATACTTGGTCTACAACGTAGTCTGAATTCATCCTGAGGTATGTCTGGACTGACACGATATTTATAACTAATGGTATGCACATTGATGGAGTTGCTCCCTTGTAGTATGTTGCTTAAACCAACCGTACTCACCTTGAATTCAAAAGATATGAAGTCATGAGAGGAAAAATACAGAATGAGAAAAAGATGTTGTCTTGATTGTTAGATATTGGTGATGCAGACTGTCTGTCGATCGTCTGCAGTTGCCAATAAGCAAAGATTTATGAAAATAAACCTTCAGTGAACTCACTTTCCTCTTGGAAATGTCTAAAGTGCTTGAAAGCAACTTTCGTCAATTCAGGTAAGAGTTAAGCCTAGTTCATACTTTGATGCATGGCCTTTGGCGTCTGCCATGCAGTCAAAATCTGGACCACGACTTTGCGGAGTTGATTCATATTCCAGTGTACTTTAGCGATGGCGACGCGTTATGAAATGACTCAAGTAATTACAGTCCCGTGATCAGACGCTGACCAAATCGCGCGAAGGGGTCGGCATCGAACACAAGATCGCGCGTCGGTCGTCGGCAATGGTTGTGCGTCGAAGTATGAACTAGGCTTTAGCATAGATAACACACCACAGTGTTGAAAGCAGTTCAATACAGCCTTCTTATTTAATATCAGGGCATTACTTCTTTTGTAATAGATCAGAGTTCTGGAAGTTTGAAAATGGCTCTATCTTTCCAGGTCTGCAATTTGTATATTTTTCAGACCGTTTGAATTTTCAGCTTCTCTGTTTGAACTCAGAAATTGAGGAATCTTGCTGTTGTAAAACCCTGTTTCGAACCATAGTTCCCAAATGTGACCAAGCTTTCTATGCTATCAAACAATTTCACGAGTTGCATCACTCTTTAAACAACAACACAGAATTATTGCACTTATAGTAAGAAACAATCGATCCCGTGACCATTTTTTCGTGGAACTTTAATGAAGATGACTTTTTCTCGTTCTGTCATGCAGTTAATTTACTACGACTTCCTACTTGAAATCAGAAGCGTAGTACTACGCCTCACTGAAAACTACTACTAAGGAACGATCTTCGATTCGGTGCAGAATCTTCCGTCATTCTGGCTAGTGCTGTTGCTTCGTAAATGCGTATCTCATTCATTGCGATGTCAAGTGTTTGTTCTGTAGTTGTAACGTTCTTTCCAATATTAATATCACGAGGCGAGAATTCATAGAGAAACACACGAAGTCTCATCACGAAAATTCAGTCACGATATCACAATCTCACAAATGAGACCTCGGTTGACGTACTTTGCATAGGCCCAATTAGCCATGCCGAAATAGGTCTGTCTGCCTAATTGCAGGCCTATGTTGTGGTATAGTATAGTAGTGTATGTAGTACCTCAATTTCTTCTATTTATGATAAGGTTGTTGTATGCTTGTAGGCACTATTAGTCCTAGAAAAACATCAACCTAAATTTTGCTGGTATGCCTTTCTTACACTCCACATAAACCCCAAGGCAAATAATTCCTTTTTCAAGTACTTCAGCATTCAGAAAGTGTCTTTATATAGCAATTACCTAATTTGAATTCAGGTTTTTTGCATGTATTTAAATGTCATAGACCTGAGGCACATTCCTTTAGAATCCAGACTAGGATTTTGAGATGGTAATCCTGGGCATTGTTCAGGCCTAACATGCTATGAGAACTTCTTGCTGAAAGGATTAGGCATTTTGGAAGGGCTAATGAACCTTGTGGGTTGTTTTGACTCCAGAACAATGGCTGCCTTGATTACTGCTATGTATGTCACAGAACGGCCTATTTACTGCAAAAGGCCTAGTTGAATTCTATTGATATAGCAATTCGATAAATATTTTGAACAGTTTGAACCCAGGAATTTTTAAGAAACCCTAAGAAATCAGTGCAAACTTGGGCATGCAGGGAAGCCATAGGTAGGCCTACTTATCCTTTTCATTGGTCAGTCATTAAGGTCATGTTGCCCCTAACGACCTTCATGGCTGACCTTGGCCAAATCCCATATGGGCCCACGCATTGGCCAGTAATGGCATTGAAAGGACCAAGTCATATTTGACCCTTTTTGCACTAGGTTGTGCAATACTGTTTCTAGGTATTCACATGTAACCTGTAAGTTCCAACCAACATGTTTGTGACACTCAAAATTACATGTTTTCTTGAGGCTATTATGTGATACACACACGCCTAGCTGTGGGGGACCTGTGGTATACATGTAGGTCTGTTTATTCCTTGATGGTAAGGTTCGGAATGATTGAAAAATTCGTATGGACAGATTTTTTTGACTCGTTGGTATATGTGTAAAGAAACGAAGAATCATGCTGGGATTTGAACGGGACGTCCTGCCAACTGGGCTGGTAGAAAACGTGGTTATGGTTCTTTAAAGCCATTGGTGTATACTGATGATAGCTAACCCTTTTGCGGGGATTATTCCAATAGGCCTACTTCTGACTCACATTTATATGTTTCTTTAGATGTGAAGTGCGAAGTGAGGCCCAGTGGCTCCGGCAGTAGATAGAACTGAACACTTGTGGAATGTTTTTGGTGCAGTTAGAATGATCTGTATGAAAAGTAAACATGATTTAGTTTGGGTAAACAGACCTTCAAGTCTAAAATGTTTTGTTTTGTGGGACAGTGTAATTCATTTCTAATTATCGTCTGATTACTGGTGGTCAGACATGATTAGAGGCCCACAGATCCTGATGTTGTCTGCTGAGTATCATGGCATGGTTTGATGGAATGCTGTAAAAGTTCGTGGAATATCAAGAAACGTTTGGGGTATATATCAAAAACGGTAGACTTTACACTCTATCCTGAAACCTTCCAGTAGAATTCAGATGAGATGCTCTCAGCACAGTCGAGCATTTCAGACCGTGTACCCATTTATACACCTTTGGAGAGAGGCCAGTAAAGGCAAAGAGACTTGCCCAAAGTCTCACACCACAGAGGATTCAAACCCGGGACCCTCTGATCACTAGACCCGAATTGATGGAAGATGGATTTGTATGCAGTGATAAATCTTTGTCCAAGTATGGTCGCCTACCAGACACAAACACGCTTATTCGTCTCAGATGCTCAGTTTTAGCAACACCACATTCAGCTTTCAGGCTATGGATTTTACATGGCATGTGGACCCTCAGTAAGGTTTCCAGGAAACGCCACTGCTCCAGGCAGTGCCATATCCGAATTGTGCCTGTCTGAACACACAAGGATGCATTTAGACCATTGTGTTGTGCACCACTCAATACGAAAACGAGTAATGCGTGTTGAGGGCAATGCTTGTTGGCGAGATGGGGTAACTTTTGGCAAGAGCCAAATTCTGTGCAGACTAGTTCTGTGTAACCCTTCATGTGGTCACCATTTGTGACCCGGCACAGCAAAATGAGTCGGAATGCGCACAGAAGAAGACCGAACATGTCCAAGGTGACACCAACGGTTTGTTGATTTGAGGATTGTCTGCATGCCCATTGTGAAATTTGACTTTGTCGATTTCTGTAGTTGTTGTATGGTGTCAACTTCGGTCTTCTTCTGTGCGACTTCCGGCTCATTTTGTTGTGCCGGGTCACATTTGATTCATCCTCCCACAGCAAAGCTTTGGTCTGGCTTCTCTTCACGCGCTCGCACACGAAGTTTGAAGTTTGTAAGATATTCATCAAAAGGGAACAATTTGTCAAATTCTGCTTTACTTGTCACTCTATCGCATATATTTCTTGGGACACCCTGTAGAACATAGTAATTAATTCTGCCAATGCAGGAAATGGGACTATGTAGCAATTATGCTAATATAATGTGTAAATGAGAACTTTGATTAAATGGATCCCGTATCAAGTGGTTTTCACATGAATTAGACATAATTTTGCAGATTGAATAAGCACGTGTCCTTCCAAGGGAAATGAATTTCTCAGTGCACACATTCATAGCATGTGAGAAACTGCAGGGTGTAGGCCTAGGCCTACTTGGTTTAACTCATTCAGGCCCAATCATTTGATATCTTGTAACGTCATACAACTCGATATTCCTAGCCTTGTGACATCTCTGATTGGCCGGTCTTTCCTTCCTGAAAATTGCAGCGACATCTGTGAACTGCCAACGGAATACTATCGCAAACTCTTGGTTAGTTCTGAAAGATCAGCACACGTCTGCGCAAAGCCTTGCCTGATTTAGATCAAACCATCCGTACAGATCCTCACCCAGATATCCCGGACTTGTTCAGATCACCCCACCATACCCACCCATCCTAGAATCAATGACCGTGATGCAGAACGTTCCAACCTCCTTCAAAATTGGTCATGTTGAACAACGTACAATCAATGAAGTTTCCATTCCACTTTAAATTGGTCGAATAATTTGTGCATTTCATGCAAATCAGTATAGGAAGATTGGGCCAACTTGATAGAAGTTGTCTTCTAACTTGTTGAATCCCATCTCAAAAATCTGCAAAATCTGCATGCGTGTTGTGAATTGGTTCTATTCGATGAAACTTTGTCATTTTGAGTCTCTCGTGCATAACCCAATGTCAGTGTAGCCATGTTATGGGGCCATGGTTGACCACGCAAGGCAAATTCACAGTACATGTACTTACTACAATACAATCATTGACTTGTCAACCACGCTGTCCTGTAATTGTCTGGTAATTCTTTTGTTTCTGGCCTTGTTTATCCCAGACACAGGTCATTACACCAATAAACTGAAGAAGGCCTTCAGCTTCAAAAAGCATGAACTTTCTGCACAAATAGAGAGTGGACCAGTTGGTAATTAATTGGAACAAATTGCTGATCGGAAATAGTTGCTGATTGAATTATATTTAGGCTATAGTTTCTGTTTGGAACTATAATTTCTGATTGGAACTACATGTAGTAAGTCTGATTGCTGATTGGAACTGCAGTTGATGATTAGAACTATAGTTGTTGATTTGGAACTATAGCTGCTGTTTGGAATTATGTAAAATAGTTATGCATGATCATATCGACTCCAAAATATCCCCCCTTCCTTCTCTTTGAAATCCCTTTCAACAGCATCTCTCATTACTCAATTAACTTTCATATTCAATGGAGGAATACAAGACCCATGGGAATGAAGCACCAAAAAGTTCATTTTATCAAAGAGAGTTGTCCAGAGACTTGTTGAGGAGGGGCCTTATTATTCGCAAGAGTTCACTTCTTTGCGGCAAGATCCTTAACGAAAAGGGACATCATTGAAGGGCAGTAATGTCGCTTAATGGCTCGTTAAAATGTTAAACTCTGGCTAATTTCGAACAGGTCCTGATTCTATTTTTGTTGCTGATGCTGCCCGTAGGAGTGTGGGAATTTTTGCGGAGCGTGGCGTACACACCAGTCAGGTTGACTCCCACGTTTCAGCACATAGTTCAGGTGTGTTAATTCGTGCTTTGTTGACATCATGCATGGTCCATTTCACGCTAACTTGACCAGGATGACCTGTACAGTTGTAGTTCCTTTGAAGAAAAAAGCTGGTGATTCAGAGAAAATTGAACTGAAATGAATTTTAAAACACCTACATGGTTTATTGGTCCGAGGTGAACTTCAGTTGAAAGAAACGGAGCTGTGGATCAAGGTTTTGCACCTACCCCTGCTGATGTACAAAAGAGAGAGATATTGCTCACAGCAAAAACTGAAAATGGCCATCGATAAAAAAGTGTTGCATGAGTATTGGTAGAAGGTGAAGGCTGTGGTAGCCATATCTAGAGCATTTTAGCAGTCAGCTCCACTCCGTCTTTTGATCCAGAGTCTGCTTCAGTCCATCTTCTGATCCAGAGTCAGCTTCAGTCCATCTTTCAGAGTCAGCTTCAGTCCGTCTTTTGATCCAGAGTCAACAACTTCAGTCCATCTTTTGATCCAGAGTCAGTTTCACAGTCCATCTTCTGATCCAGAGTCAGCTTCAGTCCGTCTCTTGGTCCAGAGTCAAATTCAGTTTGTCTTGATCCAGAGTCAACTTCAGTCCATCTTTTGATCCAGAGTCAGCTTTCAGTCCATCTTTTGATCCAGAGTCAGCTCCACTCCATCTCTTGGTCCAGAGTCAGCTTCAGTCCGTCTTCTGATCCAGAGTCAGCTCCACTCCATCTCTTGGTCCAGAGTCAGCTTCAGTCCGTCTTCCGATCCAGAGTCAGCTCCACTCCATCTCTTGGTCCAGAGTCAACTTCAGACCGTCTTTTGATCCAGAGTCATTCTTGTCACCTGTAGTTGCTGAAACTATGGTTGGCTAGAACTTCATTTTCATCTTGGCATGAATCACATTCAGATGTCAGAAATCACTTTACTTCATCACCAAGTCCATTTGTTCAAAAGTAAAGTGGTCAAGCCTAAAACCAGAATTAGAATCTTTATTTATAAATTCAATTTAAAGGTTTTAAACTTTTTGAAAAGGGTCTGAGTGGACTGTCCATATTTAGATGTTGGTCTTGGGAGGCTGCAGTTTATTTCAGCCCAACTATGACACTCCTACATGTACATTGAAGAATATGTGTACAGTGCAATGTACAGTCATGTTTTTCAATTGTTCATGAAACGGACTCGCTGAAACCTCTTCTGCCCAGAATCCCTCTGAAGGGTCCCTCCGTCTGCTAATATTCAGTTGAAAAAGGGATTAAATTAGGTGTGTTTGATCCCTTTTATTCGGGGATAAGATGGAACAATATTGCACATTTTCACCTGAGGTATGAGTTGTTTGAATCTGTGCCCCATTTTGCGTATGGGTTTTTCGATATTGTTCGGCACCCCCTTGAGGTATTATTCTGATCCAAGGGCATAATGGGGTCGCGTAGCATGAAAGATATTTTCGTTATGAAGAAAGGGTAGGGCATTACTCCATTCAGTAGTAACAATACCCTTCCGTGGGTCCTTTGGGTCAGGACCCCCACGACCTGAGAGGACTGGGCTCTAACGTACAGCTTTACCGCTCAGCAACTCAATATTTAGGAAAAATGTGCCGACCTTCGGGTCGATTGTTGCAAATTGAAAAAGTTTATAATGTATTCATGTATCTGAGGGGTTTTGTAAAGGTTTTCGGGTCATCACCCCAAGGGTCAAAATCAGAACCCCTTGAATGACAAAGTCGGAAGACCCCCTGATTTGCAATGAACAGAATTAGGTATTATTGTGTAAATTGTCACCCCTGAAATCTGGGAGTTGCATCTGCCAATGTTTGCTTTCATTATGAAATAGGTTTTAAAAGGGTTTGGCCCTCCTGCGTATCGTCATAAGAGGTTAATATGATAAGAATTGAACACTTCACACCCCCTCATCAGAAGAGGTGGAACTTCTCGCTGGGTTTTCGAAGGGTCTCACATTGTCACTTCGACCCTTTTTATTGAACCCTTGTTAAATTGAACCAATTTGTTTTGGTACCCCTGTGGTAGCGTTTCTCTGACTGGGTTAGTTAATAAGTGTTTCTTTTCATTGCTTCATTTGGAAACATATTGAAATGATAATTGTAGCAGTTTGGAAGGGTTTAAAAGGGCACCAAAGGATGTGGGCATCATGGTGGAGAGAGATCAGACGCTACTCGTTTACTGGTAACAGGCTGTCCTGGTATATCGAGAATCTTGGCACTCACGTGGTTAAAAAAATGTGAATTGAATTTCCAGGCCTCGCAGACTTCAGAGATATTTTAACTCAAAAGTTCAAAGCAGTTCTTTTAAAATATCGATTTCGCGACTGGGCCAAATATACCTACAGTTTCAGCAGTGAGAGCATTCTTTTTCCTTGTTCTCACTTATCGAATTGGTGAACCCAGATACTCTAATTGACAGCAAGTTTCAGTAACTTCTTCCAATGCAACACGGCACCAGTCAAAAAAAAACGTCTGAACAAATTTATTGGCAAATGAACCAAACAAATGAAGCAAGAAAGTTTCAATTGCTTTGAGTCAAATTAACATCACCTGTCGATTAACTTCTGTGTTTAACACGAACCCGTGACCTTCTGGAGTGAAATTTCCATGGTAACTAGCGTACTTCTGCATCAGATTTGCCATTCGGTTGCACAAAGCCGGGTAGCACTCGTGCGTTCTTGATAACTTTTCTGATGTCTTTATCACTGGCTCAACACACGTGATCAAAAATTCAGCAGAAAGTGATGGTGGAAGTTCAGTGGAAACTACGTCCTGATTTGTTAGGGAGGCTGATGGTTTGTCGGGTTGGCACAGTAGCGACATCCACTCTTGCCACCAATGAAGTCACAGGTTCAGTCCCTATAGACAAATCCCAAATTGCACTTCCGTCGAAATCGCAAACATAACCTCGGTCTGAAACTGAATGGCGTGTGACACAGAGAACCCCACGACAGTGACTTCGACGACGTTGCGTCATAGTCGACCACTGCTGAATCATGGATTGCGTCACATCAGCTGGTTTCAGATCGAGGTTGTGGTTGCAATTTCGGCGGAAATCAGGCCTTTCAATCACATCTGTTGCTTTGCACCCTGTATTTTTGAATTTGGGCTTATTTCATCACGAAACCAGGGAATTTGGGTTGTTGTTATAAGTCTCGCTCATGACAGGAAAATGTTCACTATTGAAATTGAATATCTTGCTTTGCGCAAGACTTGTGACTAGTTCCATGAACCCGGAAGTGTTCTGTTATGCACCTAGCATGTCTAGACATGCTGTTTGACGGCCGTCATGGCCGTGGAATAGTCCTAGAAATTGGTAAATATGATCGCATCTTTGCGTGTTTTGAAAGAAACGTGAAGACCTTAGGTTTTAAGAAGTCAAATTTATTTCAAAAGCATTTCATTTTTAACATTTGGCAACTGAATTTGGGCGCCTGCTTTGAATTTGGGCTCTTTTGAATTTGGGCGTCTACGACGTTTACCGTCGTGAAGATGATGTGATTGACAGGCCTGGAAATGCGCACATCTGCGACTTCGAGAATTGTCTGTACATGTAGTTGTGCCATTGGATTTGAGGGTCATCTGGCACGGGAAAACCCTCACGTGGATGAGCACCTTAAGACAGTCTCTAGAATTTGCCACCATGAGCATGAAAATTTAGCAGATGTTCCTATCGAATCCTAAACCCAACAGACAATAGTAGTAAGTGGCATATCTCGTATATGTCTTAGATAAAACACTAACACATATGTCGAGAAAATCTTCAGTGATTGATGCCAATTTAAGTTTATGCAAAGACTTTTGAAGATAAGATTGAGATTACAAATAATTTAAAAATTGTTGCCGTCAGAAGTGTGCCCAAGATTTCACGTTGACCAAGCCAATATTTATTCAATTATCTGACCCCCTTGAACCTGTTCCTAGAGACCTGTTCACATCTTATCTATTATAAAGAAAATTTTTAAACATTTTTCATTCATATTTGCGTGGCAGTCTAGGAAAACTGGTTGGATGTCGCTGACTGATCAACAAGGGCTGTATTGGGCCGTAGTGACACCTATTGGTCAACTCACTGACAGCTCCTATTTCTAGCAGTGGGCAAGTTCATTGATACATTTCATAGGCCCTTCATTGTGGGGGTTGAGGGCCTCCCCAAAAAATGCTTTTACCAAGTTGAAGTGAAGCGGTTTCCAGGCATTTATGGTGGCTGTTTCCCAACAACTTCCTTGAGGATGGACCTTCAAAAAAATGTTGATGGATTTGAGTGCTGAACCATTCATCATCGGCCAAACCAGCAAACCACACACGAGCATGCCTCACAAGAATCCTGAATGACCTGTAGTTGTGTTTTTTCTCCAAACAAGTTGAAAGAAGCGATTAAAACCTATTTTTGTGGCTGGAACTGACCCCTTAGGTGGTGTTTTGTCATGGGTACCCCAGTTAGGGCAAATCCTGGCTTAAATAGGATTATCCTCTGAGATACTTTGTGTTGTTAGCAGGAGACTGCATTACTTTAATGGCTAATTTTGTGGATAAAAATGGTCAATATGGTCAACCCTCCCACTGCTTTTCTCTGCACTGAAATGGTAATTATTGAAAATCTTGATAAATTTCTGTGCAATATAATTCTGAATTAACTGCTTTCTTTTCAAAACAACTGAGGTGATTATTTAAAATCAGTAAACTCAAGCAGGATCAACTGGCTATTTACCTTTATGCCTTGTGAACCAAAATCTTTAAGCAGCAGGGGGTTGTTGCCCAGCAAAGTTAACCCTCCGGTCAATGGGAAGTTGGATAGATTTCCTCCATCTTGCTAGGAATTCGTTCCATACCTTACCAATAGCAGTGGAGTTCATGCCATGTCATGTCCTTAGGCTGTTGGTTGGCTAATTTGCTGGGGGCTTGGTTGCAGTTGAATCTGTTACTGAGGGCATCTGCATAACTGACAATGAGGGTGTCGGAAGTTGTGACATCAATTAAAAAGAGAAGCAAGTGGCAGACAATATGGAAAAAGGAACATTATGACATAACAATAGAGGGGAACCTCTCTATTTTAAGGAACTTTGGACTGACAGATGCTGTCCTTAATTGAGAGGTGTCCTGATTACAGAGGTCAAATAAAGAGGAATGACAAATAGGGGGCTAAAATTTGATGTCCTTAATAGACACAGTTTCCGCCAGAAAAAATATTTAGGGGGGCACAGTGTTTATTCTGGTGTAATGTCTCAGAGTGTTGCATATCATTCAATGTTAATTCTGGTGTAACATCTCTGAGTGTTGCGTGTTTTCAATGTTAATCTGGTGTAACATGTTTGAGAAATCGGAAGTGTACAGATCTTTCTTCGACTGTTGTATATCTTGAATGAAAATAAGGGCAATTTAAAGACACTGCTCTGCAATAATAAGGGGGCAAGCCCCCCTTTAGATCATGAAAGGGAGCTCCTNCCCCCCCCCCCCCCTCTGGCGGAAACCCGAGAGGTGTACGTCCTGCAAGAGGTGCATATGATTTCATTTCTTCTTCGCAATACTGAACTGTGTTGCATCACATCCCAACTTAATCCTGATGTTAGAAAGAAGGAATTTGAACTTTCAGGCTGGTAAGAAAATTAAATTATCAGCTGATACTTTTATCAGCTGTTTCAGCAATATTTTTGATAACCAACTGGTCTTGACTCCTCTGGGTTCTTTTTCCCAGACAGGCTTGCTGTTTGTTTTTATTTTAAAACTACCTTGAGATTTTTCAAATAGTTCACCGTCTGGGTACTTTAGACAACAGACTTCCTGACTATATTGTGAAAAAAATCAAATTGCTCTGACCTTTGCCGTCTTGAACAGAAATAAGTCCGTTTCTTGCGTCTTTGACCACTTTTCAGAGAAGCGTTAAAAGGTTTGGAGATACTAGTAAACCATGTTATGTTTCGGCGCAAATAATTCAGCGCTTGGTCTCCGCGTAAATAACTATACATTCTCTGTTTATCTGGCTTCCACGTCACGGCTAAAGATAGCGGTGAAAAAGTTTAAAGAAATGATTTGTCGGTAGTGATACAATTCTCGATGGATAGGCCCTACCTGGTAGATTTAAAGGTCCCCTCATAAACAAAGTGCTCTTCGGATCATAAGTATGTTGCAGGCTTGTAAGTAGGCCTGAACCCATATGAACGCCGCTGCCAGGGTATAGTTCAGCCAGGACACCGAAGTTCAGTTCTAAAATGGTCATACCTATTCATATTGACATCTGTAATCAGGACACCTTTTCATTTATGACATCACCTGTCAGTCCCAAAGAGTTGCCGAGTTTTCACTGTTGGCCTTTCCTGAAATTGTGTCTTGAGGTAGGCTGGGGGATACTTCAAACTGCACATGAAATTACCCTTTGGCTGTTCCGTAGTCCTTCACATTTAACTCATGCTTGCACTAGTTTCTGGCTTCCTAAATCAAGACATTAGTGTCTGTATATGAATGTTTTTACGTTTCCAAGATATTGGCCTAAACAGAGTCAAGGAATGTGGCGCGACATCATAGCTGTTGGTACAGCGTGCCACATATTTACTATGGCCTAGTTCTCCTGACATGAAAAAGTCTGTTTACTGCACAATATGTTTCTGTGGCGGCTTGCATGAGTCACTCTTGGCAAAGTCGATGAGTTATTAACTCAACGGAGGGAGACCTACGTGGGGGTGGCAGCCCTATCACTGATTATGAAGTCATTTATATGCAGCTCACTTGCACCATATCCTGTGTCCAAAAACGATGGGAAATTTAGACATTTTTGTCCCACTAGTTTCACATGTCATTAGACAGTTTGTATGGCTTAGAATATTTTTGTCCTGATATTTAAGATGATAACTTGAGAGAATGCCTTCTGGGAAGAATTTCTCCCATATGGCTAGTCTTGATGGAATTCAAGGCAAAGTTATTCTTGAACTTACTGCTTTAGACATTCTTTAAAATCGTCCCTTTTCCACATGCAGACAGGCGTTTGAAGCTACCTAAATGACTCAAACTGAACTGAAGTAAACAGTTTATGTTAAAGGTGAACCAGATGGTGTTTTCTGGGCTGTGTCCCAACATCACTGCTACAGCCATTTTGTTGAAGAATTTCTGGAAACATCTTTCCTGAAACCAGGGTTTCCACCAGATGGGGGCAAGAGGGGCAGGGAGCCCCCTTTCCTGATCTAAAGGGGGGCTTGCCCCCCTTATCATTGCAGAGCAGTGTCTAAATTGTCCTTATTTTCTTTCAAGAGATACATCAGTCGAACAACGGTCTGTGCACTTCTGATTTCTCAAACATGTTACACCAGATTAACATTGAAAACATGCAACACTCTGAGATATTACACCAGAATTAACATTTTGCCCCCCCCCCCTAAATATTTTTTCTGGCGGAAACCCTGAAAACTGAAATTTGTCTGTAGGGCTTCATGAAGGATTTCAAAATCGGGTGTTGAGTGACCCAGTCTGCAAATGCTGCAGGGGTTACAGGGCTCATATCTTGGATACTGAGGCAGGTGATGCTGGCACCGTACTTTCATGCCCCTCGGGAGCGTTTGTGAAAGATGAAGGAAATGTGATGTAAGTCTTCGTCAACTCAAAGACGTCCAACATCCAAATGCACAGATGGAGATGCAGGCCAGCACACAACCGGCACGTGCCGCATTTTGTGGTTTCACTGGTACCTTTGTATCAACGAACGCACGGAATTACTAAGATTTCAATGCGTGGACCAAAATAGTCACGGGTGGTTTTCGAGGAATGCTGAACAAAAAGACATATCATCCGATGGGAAAGATGGCCAACAATATCTTCCTTTCTTAGTCTGTAATTTCTGGGGCAGTTATAGAACACCACACAATAAAAAAGGTGCTCACCTTTTGTCGTTGATGCTCTAACAAAGACTAGTGCCATCAAATAAGTCGCGTTTTATTCGCGCCGTGGGTTTAAGGTACGGCGATAGTGCACGTGAACATGTCTGCAACGTCTTGCACCCTATTCACAGACCGAGTGCGCTTTGGCGAGACAATCGTCAGACGGGGCAAATCAGGTTTGGCTCAGCCGCTAGCTATGTCTTATGAGGTGAGCGAGGTTCTGACGGACTTTCGTAACATTTGGACAAACAAAAGCCCATTGAATCATACCAAGAATGGTAGAAGGAGTGAGAATCGCTGGGACTGTGTTTAACGTATTAGGGACTTTTGTCTCGGTGAACGATTGCGGAAAATATCCTGCAATCAGCGCAGCTGGTTTCTCATTGTCTCCGCCTCATTTTCGTTTTTTTCGCCACGATTTGTTTTCCGTGCTGGTGTCGTGGAGCAAATTGCTTATATCCTGAACATGATGGATTGGGCGACTTCAGAAAGCGATTGTGGCGTTTTGAGTCGCAGGTTCTCTAATCCAGTCAATTTTCTGAGATCCTTTGACAATCTGACGTCTCAAATCGGTGTAGAGGTATATATATCTTGCTTAATGAGCCAATTCCGGCTCAACCTGCAAGTTAAACAGCAATCGTGAGTAAGGTGGCTGGGTGAAATGTTGGCCATATGACCTTTCATGATGGCAGAAAGGTGTTAAAGTATGATTGTGTTTTGTTTTTTCGATGACGTTGACCGCCAGTGAAATGGTTAATGTTGCTGACTCTTTCCAAGGACACAGTGGGCTTCTAAATTGTCTATTCAACAGTGACCTGGAATCCATGTACCATATCAGCACTGCCCGTTCACATAATTAAAAAATGTATTGTTGTATGAGTTGCCGTGGGAAATGTGCAAAATAACATCGAGGCAGGACGGTGTAACAGACCCTGGAGCAGTAATAGTA
>NMRB01000185.1:0-72367 GCA_002633025.1 Notospermus geniculatus | reverse complement strand
AATCTTCTTTGAAGGATTCCTTGGTGGCAGCTTAATCTTCTTTGAAGGATTCCTTGGTGGCAGCCAAGTTCCATCTTGGGACTCCTTGGTGGCAGCTTAATCTTCTTTGAAGGATTCCTTGGTGGCAGCTTAATCTTCTTTGGAGGACTCCTTGGTGGCAGCTAAATCTTCTTTGAAGGATTCCTTGGTGGCAGCTTAATCTTCTTTGAAGGATTCCTTGGTGGCAGCCAAGTTCCATCTTGGGACTCCTTGGTGGCAGCTTAATCTTCTTTGAAGGATTCCTTGGTGGCAGCTTAATCTTCTTTGGAGGACTCCTTGGTGGCAGCTAAATCTTCTTTGAAGGATTCCTTGGTGGCAGCTTAATCTTCTTTGAAGGATTCCTTGGTGGCAGCCAAGTTCCATCTTGGGACTCCTTGGTGGCAGCTTAATCTTCTTTGAAGGATTCCTTGGTGGCAGCTTAATCTTCTTTGGAGGACTCCTTGGTGGCAGCTAAATCTTCTTTGAAGGATTCCTTGGTGGCAGCTTAATCTTCTTTGAAGGATTCCTTGGTGGCAGCCAAGTTCCATCTTGGGACTCCTTGGTGGCAGCTTAATCTTCTTTGAAGGATTCCTTGGTGGCAGCTTAATCTTCTTTGGAGGACTCCTTGGTGGCAGCTAAATCTTCTTTGAAGGACTCCTTGGTGGCAGCCATACCACCTTTGAAAGACTCCCTGTTGGCATCTGTTGCTTCTGTAATGGAGGATTCCTTTAGCTTGGTGGTGTCTGAGGAACATGTTGCATGACCGAAGTGAAAAGTCATCTGCCCATCACTTTCCTATTGGTAAACCATGCAATCACGGTGAAGTGTCTTGCCAAGGGACACAGTAATTGACAAACTCAATGGATTATTTTCAAATGCAAAGAAGAGGGAAGACTATTCCTCATTCTAATCCAAGTTATTCCTTCTACCTTGAATATTTGAAACCTGCTCAGAATGCGGAAGTAGCATCATGATCCGCGATCCATTTCCGTACTACAGCTGCATTGTAAGAAGAGCCAACGAAAACATCACCTACAAATTAAAGTATCTCCAATCTTTATAGTGATATCAAGGAGGTGTACACATTTGCCTTGAATTACATTTTATGATGGAGAGGGAAACAAATACTGCTGGAACTTGTGGATATTGGTTTTTTCCAGATCTGGGGGATGGAATTTGTAGGGTGGAGGTGGGCAGTGTTGTCTACAGCTACCAGTTGGCCTACGTCTGCCAGCACAGATCCTTGAAGGGGGAGGGAGGCACCTCCTCGTTTTGATATTGGCTGTGATGAGAGAGATGACGACCATGCCCCTCTTTCCCAAGTCCAGGGCCGACCGCAGAGAAACTCCGGTAGTGCTGCCAGCGCCTGTCAGCAGTTAGTTATAACGCATTTTCCCGTTAACTAAACCGCCCATAGGCACCGAAAGCACTATCGGACTTTCTGTGCGGTCGGCCCTGATCCGCCCCTGCTCTGGAGGGGAGACCCGAGATTTTGCTAGAGTGAGACTCCTCATTTCCATTACGCCTTGGCAAGATCCTCCCACAGCAGGGGTTTTAACCTCGCTCCTCTTTATCCACACTCAAACTTCGGGCATATGAAGAAGAACAAGACCAAAGCCCTGCTGTGGGAGAGTGTTAAGTCCCGAATGTTTAATTCTAGGCCCTAGGCATGGATCAACCCTGGACCCATCTCCACTTTTCAGAGACATGGATATTGGTAGATTTTCAAGAGTGTCATTCGACGTTCCATCAGGATTGTTGAAGGCAAAATGGTGGCATTCCCAAATCCCAATACTTTGCTAGTTTCATACAGACCAAATGCATACACCACGATTATGAAGAACGCTATTTCCTCTTCTCCCGCCAAACACTTATAAATCCACTCGCGAGTGATTCACTGCACGACCCCCATCAACCAGTTTCCGGGGTAGACATGTGCTTGCCGCCATGTATAACTGCAGCGATGGTGAGCATGAACAAAACGTGTCCTAAATATGTCTGTGGTACGATGTTGAACTTTATTTAGTTATTATGACGAATGCTGCATCTTTTGTGGCAGACCTCTTGTCAACTGTTGGTATTTCTTCGTAACCTATTTTTGAGAGCATTGAGTCACTTGAGGTACTCTGATGAATCTTCATTGGTTCCAACTGGCTGAAATCGCATCTAGTGTCTTTTACTGCTTCTTTGCACTGGCGTTTCCTCCAAAGTGGTTGAAACTGGCCATGTATCTTTTTCAAGCAGAGGAATTGTACTGGATGTTCAACAGGGATGTCTTTGTATGGTTCAGACATATGTATGTAACTTGAACCTGCACCTCTTATGGTTTCCCGCCCATTTATGCCACACTTCAGGCAGTCTAGGCCCATCTGCTGCGGGGACTTGAGAGCTTCTCAAGGACTTGCGTATTCTGCCGGGTGAAATGAAAAGAAATTCCAAGAAGAACAAAAAGTTGAATCTCGGTTTAAGAAATTGCGAAAGATCACTGTCATTCCTCATGTGAAGCGTTACTTTCATGTTCCCAGTGTTCCCTGTTTCAATTTTTCCCAGCTGTTGAACTTTCACAGTCTATGACAGAGTGATATTCTGACACCCTTTAAATTACCCTTCAGCAGTTACAACAATGAGACCGGTCCTTGGCAAAACAACCCTGGCCTTTTTCCTCCTAAATTACCTGTTGCAAAGAGTGGAGAATAACCGTCATCATTCTGCCCTCTTTTACCCATCACAATCTCAAACCGCTTTCAAACCGTTACAATGTCATTACCTCCTCTTGTTCTAAGGCAAAGTTTCACTCATTGATATTTACAGTGTCTCGGTTCAAAATTACGACACTTGCTGCTTACTACGCGCCAGCGTTCGTCAAACAAGGTTGTAAAACGTAGTATGTAAAACAGTTGGTGCAAAAATCCATACTTCATTTGAGTGCAGCTCGGATTTGCTTGCGCAAGTTGTAATCACAGAAAGCGAAATGATGATGCGGTATCGTTTTGATGCCGAGGCATAATTTTTGGCGAGGAATCAGCGTCGTACGCTGCGATGGTTTAATCGGTCGACACTCTCGGAATCTCGACAGGCGATTAAGAATGCGGCATCGTATTACGCTACGGCGTGATTTTGTGCCGATGCTCGATGATTCGGAATGAAGATTATGACGAATTCCAACACTTTCGGGATCAGAATGGGAAAGATGTCGTAAGAAATCACGCTCGGTTTTATCTTTAAGTCTCGAGCTTCTCCGCAAGCTGTGGAAACGGCATGAAATCGGATCAGAGATGAGTTCAGGAAGTTGTAAATGGTGACAACAGAGGTTTCAGCTATCAATTTATTTCTTCTTCAGCGATGTGTTGTCCATAGNNNAAAATGTGTGATTGCCCATCAAGGGTTAATTCTGACAGCGCTTTGATGGAAATAGAGATTTTGATGAGAAAATTGTTTTTATAACGCTTGTCAACTGAGGTTAATGACGTCTGTGTTCTTGTTCAACTCTTGCCCTAATCATGTCAAATGGTGGGAAGAGATTCGAGCAATTTAGCATCAATTGGAAATTTCCGTCCGTGTTGCTCATTTTAGACAGATAATCCTGGAACTTGCTGTAAACTGCACGGGACATCCGCTACAAGCAGTACGCTCTGTGGCTGGGTTGTGACCAATCGGTGCCCCCGTTACATGGGCTTCGAGCGAATCTGACATCGAAGAGGAAACCTCGGAAAATAAACCTTTCAGTTTCGATTGATTTGGAGTTCACACAGGAAATGGTTGCCAGGCGATCTATGGCATATTATGCAGGGGGATCAATGCCTGATCATTGTTTCCCTTGATTTGGCTGACATAAGGGCGAAATTCCGGTAACTTGTAAATGATGGCTGCCTATGATACTAAACCCGTGTATGCGAACATATATTTGTCTGTGTGTATTTAACCCATTCAGTGTCTGTTAAACAGAACAATTTTCATGTTTTTGGTCCAAAAAGTGAAACGGCTATGTTCGCACAAAAACCGGTTTCCGGTTTATTTTGCAATGCGGTTCCGAAAGTCAATGGCTATGTTATTTGAATGAAGCGTTCATACAAACATCTCCCACATGAAGCATCCTCCCCCTGTGATTTCTATGTGGACGCTTCATTGAAATAGCAATGAAGCCATTGCCTTGTGTGGACCGCACTGCAAAATGCACCGGAAACCAGTTTTGTTGTGTATGCGCCTTTAAACTGCACGGTTTTGAAGCATTTTAGTTCCCTCTGTCGTCCTCCTTTCTTAGTCATCTGAGTCTAAACTTTGACGCACATCAATTCAAATCCACGGATTGTCCCATAAACTCTTCCTGTTGATTCCCCGTGATTTCCCCATAATTCCTTACAATGTAGGCCTACTACACACAAAGCGACATTGTGACCTCGATTTTGAAAAAAACATGCCCTGTATAAGCCTAATTGTGACACCAATAAAGCCCTCTTGTGTTAATTTATGTGGGAACTTTCCTATTTGGGACAGTGTATAACTTTCAAATCTGAGAGGTTTTGAAACGATCCACTTTGTTGGGAATCAGTGGGAACAGTTTCTTCCCAGGAAATGTTTATTTACTGTTGGCAGTTTCGAATATGTACATGCTTTATTTGCAAACAATTTTAGATGCCACACAATTGTTGATCATCGAACTGAAGGTTACATGAACCGTGACAAAAATGACCAATTGACAAATAGCTTACTCAGTTGATTTGGTTCCCACCGTGAAGTGTTAAAGACTTTATGATTGGTTCTTTTGTAAGTGGCCATGACAGGGCTTCTCTGCCTTCCAATGGTAGTGTATCCCCACTTGATCAGTGGGGGCGTGGTTCATTAAAGTAACAGCTACACTCTACACTGCAGTGTAGTTGGTAGTACATGATAGAGCCGTTCCAACAATTGACCATATACCCAGTGACAAAACATAGCATTGGATAGCAATGATGTAACGTAATCATTAAACTACAGGTTTAAAACAAGGGGATATCATCAGAATTGAACTGTGAGATTTGATGATTTTAGATTATCCCATGGAAATACTAGTAATATCATACTTGCACCAATTTAAACCCAGACGATTTCACAGCCGTGGTGTTTTATGGGTATGGGACTTGTAAAAATGTGTAAGTTCACTCACTGTGAAGTCACGTCTTAATCGCCCAGAACCATTTGTTATGTTCGGTTTAATTATGCGGATCAGATGAACCTTCCCACACTGTTGTGGATTGTTAATTGCAGAGCTGTTAATTGTAAGTTTCACCCTGTGCATTTCATTACAGATAGTTAAATGGATGATGGCTTAGAATTGTATTTAAAAATGGTAACATGAGTCTTTTATATAGCGTTTTCCCTGGTAATACAGTGTCTATTAACTGTTTCAGATCATTACCCAAAATCCTTCCAGAAATCTTTCTTGGGAACTTAAACCCTTAAATGGGGACCCTGGCCCACTGCCTCGATAGGTGTCACTAGTGGTTAAAAGTATCAAATTGAAACTGCTACTGACGTCCCAGTCCTGATCAATTTCCCACACAAAATTCCTCCAATAGGACCTGGTTTGGGTGTGCTGCCCTCTATTGTAGCTAGGATCCCCATTGCCAAATTATACGACGGTACGAATATAGTCTTGCACAGCTTTTGCCATCATCTTATGATGGGATCTTGAGAAATTATAAACCAGTGTCGTCACTGGATTGTTGTGACATTTTGACCCCAAGGTAGTTTCTTTAGTATTTATTTCTCTACCTTGCCAATTACCTTTCACCATAAATAACACCTGCTTCAAACTGCAGTGATGCGCATCGTTTTGAACAAACCACTGAGTTTGGTTACTAGTACTTTGCAGAAGTTCTTTCATGCTTTACTTGCTTCCCCATTCAGTGGTTGTCTTCCAAGATAAATGTTGACTTTGACCCGCCAGAATTGCCTTGACTCTCTCAGGCCAGGTCACACCTTTGTGTGCCCATAAAACCCCGAAAACTCACACCTGCTTCCTTTCAATATTTGACCCTTCCAACCGTAAGTTTCCCCCCTCAGGCCATATTCCATACTTCACGATTATAACATATGATTTAGTGCTGTGAAAATAAGAGCCAATCATTGGCCATCTTGCCCTTAAGACCTTCACTTCTGTGTAAACCAAGAGAAGTTAATTTTCACACAGAAAAGAGCTCTCCAGATGGTTTGAGAGGTGGTGGCTATTTAATTGAGGGTGAAATTGAAGGGGTGGGTAGTTGTTCACTTGGATTGGTTTTGATTCGAGCCATGGAAGTCGCTTTCATTTACCAACTTTGTCTTTGAGCATTAGGAAGGTCATTTTCATAGAATTCATTAAAAAAGTCGATTTCATTGTGTATCTAATGTCTGGGTGATCATATCATTTAAAAAAATTGAAGTCTTGATGATAAAATTGGAGCAGGGTGACCAAAAGAAAAGTTGTAAATGCTTTTACCAGAACATGCAGACGTAGCCCACTCGGTATAAAACTGCACAAAAATAGCTTCTGGTCCATGCCCAAAAGAAAAGTTGCAAATGCTTTTGCCAGAACATGAGTCTAAGCAGCAGTAGTCCACTCTGTATAAAACTGCACAAAAATAGCTTCTGGTCCATGCCCAAAAAAGCAGATATTGGGATTGAAATGTCATTACAACTGCATTGACTATGAGCAGGTAGCCAACCCCTTGACTGTTCATTGATCCATAGGGACAAGTTTTGTATCATAATGGTTCTGTCATCCACCAAAAAATATCCCAAAACCTGGCCATCTGCTACTGTATTTCACCCTTCACCCACCCCTTTTTAGCTGGCGAACATTTCCAAACTTTGGACACCATTTGACCCCTTGCGTTATGTGACTCTTTATGACCTGTCCACGCATCAGCTATTGTCCGCCCCCTAAATTTAAACCCCTGTTAGACCATTAGCACTAATTTTAGCCCCTCTGAATTGAGCCATTGAGGATGAGACTTATCGTCATGGCAACCTTTGTCACATTTCTTTTATTTGTCATCTTCCTGATGGATGTCCTGAACTGTGAGAAAATTTTATTCCATAAAATTGCGTTCGAACCTCATCTGACTAAAACCCTGCTGAAATTAGGGAGGGGGGAAATACTACCCTGGTGCTGTCCTTCGCTATTTTCCCCGAAGCACAACAATCCCACATATGTCCTAATTGGACAAAATCAAAGAGTTCCAACTGCTCTGTTAGTTCCAAATTGTTCCTTGCCCAACCCGGCAAAACCTTGCAGCCATGTTGCCTTTTTCAACATTTTTCTTTTCCATGTTGATCTTACCAGCAAAATGACATCGTAAAGTCACTTCTGTATCACTTTGATGAGCTAGACACTGTTCCTGGCTTTTGACTAATGAAGATTCAAGTGTCTGCGTTTTTATCACCTGATTGAAATCCAGGTGTCTCTTTGTTCCCCGATTCCCAAGTACCCTCGCCAGCACGACATTTCCCAGTGATCTGAATTCTGGTAATCAGCACGAGTTGCCACCATATTGTGCAACACAGCCTTGTTTACTTCCATTCACAGGGATGATGGCGGTCGTGACGTCGATGCGTTTGGACGACGGTGTGCGTCAGTCGTTCCTGCCACTTGATACTGTAGCTTTGAAAGTTTCTCATGAGTTAATCTGAAGTTGGTGACATGCTAAGTTGGGCTGACTTATATGTGCATCTGCTGTGTGAACTATATGTGAGATTTAGTCGGATTCTTCCCAGATTTTTTCTGTGCCCGGGTTGCAAACTTGTTTCAAAACAGCTGGTAGAGGGTGAAGGCTGGGCTGCCAAAAACTTCACCAGATTGCAAGTGAGGTAGAGCTTGAAAATTTTATTAAAATATGGATGAACTTTTTTCCTCAAATGTAAGTTTAAATCTGAGTGTAACTTCAAGTGGCTGTTTCTAGACACAAGAATGTAGTCCTTTTGTGATGTGGTCAGTAGAATGATGGTATCACATGTAAACTTATCCTGAAAATGATGACGTCATTTGAACTAGTCCTTAAAATGATGACATCGACATCTTTGAAATAATCCAGAAAATGATGATGTCGTCATCTTTGAAATAATCCATAAAATGATGATGTCGCCTTTGAACTAATCCAAAGAAGGATGATGCCTACTAAATAATGATGTCACCTTTGATGAACTAATCCATAAAATGATTACTGCATGGAAAACAAGCAGTAGATCTAATCATTTTATGGATTAGTTCATCAAAGATGACGTCATTGTGTGGATTAGTTCAAAGATGACGTCATCATTTTATGGATTACATGTACCGGTAGTAACGTCAACTACGTATGTCCTGCTATTAATTAACTCATTCCTTTGGTGTGAGGAGTTGCTGTCTAACCATACATCCCAATATCTTCATAGCCATGCAGCTGTGTACACCTGAATACCATCAGCAGAGGCTACGTCAGGTCGTAAGTGGCTTTAAGAATAATATTGCGGAAACTTAACGGATAAATTAATTTGAAAAATTGTCAAATTTCAATATGCGAGTTCATTACGGTAAGCTCACACTTGACAAGGAGGGACACCTGCATGCGCTTCATCTTCAGCAATGCACGACAACGTAAGCGTCTGCTCGCCTCGTGGCCATCGATTGCGTATTCGTCCTATGCGGGACACCACGGTCTCAACATGTTTCAAGGACCAGAGAAACAATCACTTTGGACATGAAGTGGCCTCAGCCGAATGCACCAGAGATCGGGGTCACTTGCAAAATTGTCACATATTTGAATTACGAAGTGCAAACATGTGAAAGGCAAATATTGGCGACTGTTATGATTTTGAAAGTAAGTCCCACAGCACTTGATCGATGATGCTGGTGCGCGTGATCTGTCTCTAGGCGGTATCAATGGCCTGGAGACGGCCTCGCCACGAACGTGTACGATGGATACTCAGAACGTGCTCGCACTTCCTGTGGGAAGTCGCTGCCCAAGGTGAGGGTTAGGGCTTCTTAACATTTGCACGCAATATAGGTTGCTGCATACCCGAGCCCTGAAGCTAGGTCTAACGTTTCATTGATAGATAATACTAACCCTTACTCAAACCCTTCTAGGCTTACCCCTTCCATGACAGATAATGCTAATGCTGTGTAGGCCTAGACAGATCCAAAAAGGCTAGAATCTGCAATCCGCCTCAGCTTTTATCTTTTGTCCATGAGGGCGAGTTGGCCTACGTACGCCAATATCTCACCAAGTTTTGAAATAGATGGGCTGAGGTTTGGTACATAGGACAGCTGCATCGATCATTGATGTCCCAGGGTCGACGACCTTGATGATATCATGTCAATTTTGAAATTTTTTCATATGTTTATGACCAGTTATTTTCCTCAATAATGATTTTTAGTGCCGGATTTATGTTTAAATTTCCAGGAATAAGTATTCAAATTCACCCGAAAGATGCATTTGTGCAAATCTGTTATGAAGTTTGGCCGAGAAGTGCCGTGTTTACGGGTTCAAGTGCAATGAATGAACAGTTGATTAAACTATACTAATGACATCACCACTTGATCCTGTAGTGATTGTAAATCGGCAGAATGAGCAATCCGTTCACCTGCAACTAAAACATACATCGTTCTGTACTTTGAGGAGGGAAAGTGTTTTCCTAGCACTTGGGTGCAGAGCTCGGTACATATCCCCTGGGCCTGCGGGATTTTTGTTCTGAGCCCGGGAAGCTAGAACTTGTGTATGGATGAAAATGCAAGGTGAGATAGGAATTGGTTTGAAATTCGATTCGCTAGATAATAAACGAAAAATCAGTCCGGTGCTCTGTTGTGAAGTGATTGGAAACAAAGCAGCTCTGCATGCTACTTCTTGCTATTCGTGTTCAGTGTTCGTGGACTGTGCTGTAAGCGAAGCAACACCAACTGTATGCCGAACACAAGCCAGTGAGACATGGCAACATCTAAAAACCAAGATGGATTCCTGATGTTTTCTGTGATAATAGTTTGAAGTTTTATAGAGCGCTTTTACCCTATCGACATTCTCGAAGTCCTTCACATTATGGGAAACTTTACTGCCGTTAGAGGCCACCACTAGTTAGCGGGCCTAGAACGTCATGGAATTTGACGTCACAGAGAGAAGTGCACGCCACAAGATCATCCATCATGACGAGGATGTCATGTGACGTCAAATTTTGTGACGTTCTAGGACCGCTAACAGTGGCTTCTAACGGCAGTAAGTCTCCCATTACCCCCGTCTTTCCAAAAGCCTTTCTCAAAAACTCAAGGAGCTCATTGATTCAGCACATCACTTGATCCTTCTGACCAGTTGAGAATACAACATAGCCAGGAATCGAACCTGTGACCTCTTGAGCTCAAGCCCGACACTAAAACACTGCACCATCAAGTTATCTTGGCGGACATTTTTGTCTCGCTTGGAACTCGGGCCTTATCTTTTGAGGTGCATAATTGTGCTCCTACATCGTAGTGGAATGAAAGTCATCCCGAACCCGTGGACATTCATACAAATATTTATCCACACAGTAGGACCTATCGTTAATTTCGCTGAACTTCAGTACACCCAAGTATGGGTGTACAAAAAACGTCATCAACGTACTGCCTCTTAAGGTTCGTCTATCCATGCCACTATTTGCACCGACACAGAGCGGCCAAAGCAGCTCAAAAGGAAATGGTCCTCATTGGTGTAAATTGGTGTGCTTCACCCTCCTTCACATCGTATATGAAAGGAAGAGTTGTCACGGCGATTCATTCGGAACTCTTATTCGGTGTTCCAGCTGCACTGGTCCAGTCCTTGAAAGTCCATCATGGAGAGTAAATGAGTCGAGAATGGCGGCACTTGAACTTGTATGAATATAACATACAAGACGTGACTTGTGAGTACATGTCATGTTCTCTGCTGTTTTCCTCGGGACTAGCTGCAACACAGAATTCCTTCCAATGTAATATCTCTGTGATCATCACTTTGCTCAGTTTCTGTTCACCTTTCACAACAAGGGCGTACATGTATTCGAATTCTCGTTCTTGATCACACTCGTGCTGACCCAGTTCATGAAGTTGTTGACTCAATTCGAGAACGGCAGTTTCGAACGCCGAGAACGCAACCCGTGTCGGGTCAAGAACAGTGTTCTCCTCACTCCACACTCAGCAGAGGGTTGAGAAGAACATGTTCTTGGCCCGACTCGAGTTGCGTTCTCAGCGTTCGAGACTGCTGTTCTCGAGTTGAGTCAGCAACTTCATGAACTAGGTCAGCAAGGGCGTTTTCGAATCCTTGTTCTTGACCACACTTGTGCTGACCCAGTTCATGTAGTTGTTGACTCAACTCGAGAACGGCAGTTTCGAACGCCGAGAACGCAACCCGTGTCGGGTCAAGAACAGTGTTCTCCTCACTCCCCACTCAGTGGAGGGTTGAGATTTTGGCCCGACTCGAGTTGCGTTCTCAGCGTTCAAGACTGCTGTTCTCGAGTTGAGTCATCAACTTCATGAACTAGGTCAGCACGAGTGTGGTCCGTAACGAGGTTTCGAATACGCCCCTAGTGTCCAAAAGTGGCAGGCCGCTGGATATCTGGATAGGTAGTTAAAGTCTGACTAGTCTGGACACTTGTAGGGTTGATGTGTTGAAAATATGACCTCAAGCAATGTTGTATGTTGGCGACGTTATGTGATGAAATGTGGTAACTGCCTATAAAGAGAAAATAATGGTACAACATGGCTAACGCTTGTTGCGTTCTTTGATAAAATCATGCTTTCATTCAAGTTGTCCATTTCTTCTTGGTTAGAATTGCCAGTTGTAGCATTTTGCTGATCCATGACGGGAAATAAAATTTAAAAAAAAAATCTTGAAACCTGATATTCTTGAGAAAGAGGCAGTTGTTAGGAAATGATTAATGACCTTGCACCAAATGTTGGAAGAATTTCCTTCAAAACAAAATTCACTTAAAAAATCAAGTTCTGAAAGTCAGCTTTGATTGTTTAAACCATAGAAGATTTAGTTCCTTATGGTGCATTCCCACTGCCTCAAAGGTTGGCAATTTTTTGGGTCGAAACCTTGACATTTTGTTGAATGGTCTATTGTTGTTGAGAAAAATTCTGCTTTTGACCAAAGGCACAAATCAGTTGACTTTGGAGCCGATGGGTCATTTGAAAACAATCTGTGACGATCATAATACAAGGATTGAAAAACTCCCTTCCTCTAAAGTCAATTCATGTGGAACCACCCGGGGAGTGCCCGTGTCAAGGAGGGCATTGACGGAAAGAAATACCAGAGTCCACCCCTCTAACGTACCCAAACAACTGGCCGTGTTTGTATTCTGAGAAAATTAATTTGATCACCATCTTGGACGCATTTTAAATTCATTATTATCTGACATGAATGGGGATGTTATTGTTGCTGATGTAGGCAGTTTTTCACACTAATGTACGATATTTGGTTTGGGAATTTGGAAAAATATAAATTGTTGCCAAAACCTTGGATGCTGTTTTGATAACCGTCTGGCTGTACCGTTGTTGTACAGTCCATTGCACCTTCCTTTCTTTGTGGCAAATATGAAATTTTGAGAATGAAAACTTCTTTTTGAGAAGAAAATTGTGAGATAACGGTTAATTTCTGTTTTCAGGAAGCATAGGCAGTCGATAAGATAGGCCTACAACAAACTTTGGAAACAGCCCAAGACTAGGGGGTTAAAAAAGGGCTCAGCGGCGCCTCCTTTCGGCGGCACGGCGTACCGCCGCTCTAAAATGGCCTAGATATAACCCTGTCGATAAGATAACAGACTTTGGAAACAGCCCAAGACTTTGCGGTATTGAGATGATGTTTGGTGGCGCCCTCTTTATGAATCATTCTGATGAATTTTCATTTTCTCTCTTTCCAGTTGTGGCGACAAATATCATGGCGACTACTGCCAATTCGAAGACCCTTGCTATAAACAACCAGATCGTTGTATGAACGGCGGAACGTGCCAAGTGTACCAAAGTATTTCTGGGATTGTGCCGAGATGTTCGTGTCCACTTGGTAAGTTGGTTTTATGCATCACTGCCGATTATTCTCCTGTCCCACCTCCCCCCCCCCCCCACAGTGACACACACACAGAAGGAGTGCGATCATCCAACCCTGATGCGCAGGGGTGTACTGAACCCTACTGCTCTCAACAGAACCGTAACGTAAAAGGGTTAAAAAAAGTCAGCCATGCTCATCCTAGAAACCGCCATTTGGTGTCGTCTGCTGAACTATCTGTGTACAACTGGCCTACAAATCAACAATCAAAATTAATTTCCATCAAAAACAAAAAAAATTGGCACCTACATGATTGGGTGATTAACTTGTAAAATTAGCCTTAATTTCGTCCCAGGCCCAGTACTTATGTACCTTGCACTCCGTCGGAAGCGTTGATTGTAATTAAACTTTTATATCACGACAATCATCCGGCCTTTATTATTTCCCTGGGCGCATTGTCTGAAGTTTCTAAATCCCAAACTCTCCACCTCTGATGTAAAATCTTTTGTTTTTCAACTAAAAAACACTTTACAACAGCAGTTCATGCAAATTGGCTAGTCCGGGTGCCCATTGTTGTACATCTGTTCACGGGAACTATGGCAAATATAGGTTCTTTTGTTGTAACTTTCCCTCCATTTTGAGGTGAGCTGCCGGCAGTAAAATGCGTGTGATCGTGCTGCGCGGCACAAAAAGTGGTCACAAGACTGCATGTGTAGGGCACTGGTAACCTACGCCACAGAAAAAAATCACCTCTGCTGCATTAACTGTGCAGAATAATTAGAGGTGAATCCATTGAAGGACGTACAGTATTTAAACATGGGTAACACTGTGGCAGGGCAAAAAGTGGTAAATTGTGCAGAACCTCATGCCATTGCGTGATCACTGTTTAAAGGAGTTAGACGCCGAAGTTGTAAACACTCACTCACTGGTTCCCTATCCACGGACGCCTGCGGTGCTGCCACCTATTGTCGGTGATATGTACTGACGTGAATATCGTGAGTGAGTTGCATCGGACCGGGAACCAGTCTAACGATCACGGGTGCTGCCACCTGCACGAAGGAATAAAACTAGTTTGCCGACCATATTTGTAAACAAACCAGCTTGTTTACAACTTTGGCGTCTAACTCCTTTTTAAAACGCCGTTTAACTTTTGACACCCTCTATGAATTCAGCCCTCATGTCTAGCACAGGGTGTGTGTTCATGCGGTATTAACCCCTTAACTGGGTAGGACGTCATATTACGTCATTACGAAATCCGGGGAATCCCAGAAAACACCCGAGGATCGCAGCTTGCGTAGGGTGTAATGGTATGCCTTGCAAGGAAATGGCACTTCACAGTGCATAGGACGTTATATTACATCTTGAAACTTGTGTGTCAAATACTTTTTTGGCAATTTTTTTTCAAGAATGAAAAATTAGAACAAAAAAATTACACAGTTAATGGGTTAAAAGGCTGACAGAAAAGGCTGACAACTGTAATTTGATGCCATCAATGTACTTTGCTTCTATTCAGAAAGGATTGTAAAAAGAGTTGAACTAAACATGACAGGTCTGCAAATGACGTTGATATATGACCATGAAATGGTGGACGTAACGCACGTCTGCCGGGCCAAAACCAGAACACGGAGAAAAATAGGACGAACAGCAATACGCGCGCCAAATACCACAACAGTGCCAGATGACGCCAGCCTGCGTTCATGCTTGCACAAAGAAATAATTTTGTCAAAAACTCCCATTTTTGATAAACAAAAGATTGTGGATTTTTTTGACAAAATACAACGTTCAACAAACATGTTGGTTTTTCAACCCGTCCATCTGCTGCATACAAAAGCACGACGTGGGCATTAAGGTTTCACGGCAAGATTCGGTGCGCGATCATGCGGATCTTTTTGTTATCTGCATGTCTTTCTGGATCTTCCTATTCTTGGCGATCGCCGACGGACAATGGCTCATTCCTCGGCTGTAAGTTCGTATGTTTTGGTGAATGGAGCACGTTTTGACGACTTGAAAAATGAAATAATTTTCACATCTGCCTGTTTTCTTATTCAATGCATTCACTGCTAAAGCGAGTCCCTCATTCGCTGTAACATCTTTTTATGAATGGAACACCGTCATTAAAAACCGAAATAATGGTCTTTATTTTTCGTCAACGTACTCACAATCACGAATGAAGATGTAAAGAGGTTTCTATGAGGAAAGACAGTTGGATATCTTCATAAATTTGCACTCGGCTCAAAGATACGATCTTCCTGAACATCTGCAGAGGAGCATTGTCAAAACTGACGATAGTCTTCTGCACATTTTTCACGGCTGGGTCTCCCTGCCATTGTCATTGATTCCAGTGTGAAAAAGCCTCCAGTAAATGCTTGTACTTTGTTTTCTGCTGAACAATGCACTGAGTGTTCTGTACAATACAAAAGTACAGTAAAAGCATTTACTAGACTTTATTGTATCAAATTGAAAAAACATGAAACTTGAATTTGATCAAGATTTGAGGATGAGATGGGCACTGCAGATGTATTTTCTAATGAGGAATCATAACATGGAAGTGATGTTGATATGATTAGTGTAAAGCGAGTGCATCAGCGTGTGGAGTGACGTACACTGGATGCATGGCATTCTCGGTGCAAGCGAATGCCGCCTAGAAAAACTCGTGCCTGCTCCAGCACGGGAAAAAATATAATTCGTAACGTCATAATGTTGTCTGTGTAAATTAGAAATGTAATTCTTTCAAACACTTTTGTTATGACCACGAGTGTATGAAGGAATGCACTGCCAAGAAATGTGCCTGATTCAGACAATTAGCAATGTTAACGTTAACGCTTTGAGATGTTAAAGGTATACTTCAGTGGATGGCTCAAGGTGAGAGTTTTCTCATGCATATTGGGCCTCTATTCTTTTAGAAAGTGACTTGTCGTGGTCATACATAAATCCGAGGTCACACATAAGCACAAGGTCACACAAGCTCAAGGTCACACATATGCCCAAGGTCACACATAAGCCCAAGGTCACACATAAGCCCAAGGTCACACATAAGCCCAAGGTCACAAAAGCTCAAGGTCACATATGCCCAAGGTCACACATATACCCAAGGTCACAAAAGCTCAAGGTCACACATATGCCCAAGGTTGCACTTAACATTTGTGTTTATGTAATCATATGTTGTCTATTTCTAGGATATTCGGGGACGTTGTGCGAGACTGAAGATCCCCAAAGTGCCTGTTTTAGTAACCCCTGCCAACATGGTGGACAGTGCAAGCTCGTTGGGAACTTGAAGAATTATACCTGTACTTGTAACTCGGGCTACAGAGGTAAGACACCAAGAATGGATAGATTTATTGAGCCGTATTCGACTGTTTATGTCCTTGAGTCTTGTCAATTGATCAGAGTAAGTTTGTTCAAGTGAATCTCCCCAGTGAGACAATCATCAACCAGTCCGGCATAAAATCCGTATAGTAACGCCACTTGAAAAATAATGATGCGTCCCGGCTTCACCGGACACTGACAGACCGCCATTACAGACAGGAAGTCCCTTAATTGATGACAGCGTTGCCAAACAAGAGCTCCATAGAACGTGGACAAGGTACCACGAGAGGAGAAGGGAAAAATCCAAATACATCGATATTGCAATAATGCCGTCGCTTTATGTCGCGATGGATGTATTACACATCGTAGTTTCACATTAAGGATGTGATGTTAATGTTTTGATGGTGGGTTTATATGCGGTCGCAATCCTTTGATAGTTATTGATAACTTAACGATGCATTATCATAAGTGATATGTACACCATGATGGCCATTGGAAAAAGGATGAATATTTGGCTCGGAACCAAATATGGGCAAAATAAACAATAATATTGTTGGTCCTTTGCCTTTATTTTGGGGAATGGGCTCAGTCAGTGGAAGATCAGGCCTACTTGGTGTCTGTGGTCACAAACATGAAAAAAGTACATGTAAGCAATGTTCAAAAGTGCTGACAAAAACAATGGCGGTCTGTTTTAGGGGCTTTAAATTTTGGCGAGCAATTTTGATGGGAGGTGATGTTAGAATTAATGCGTGCACAGCACAAGTGGTGTTGTGGTAATTTCCTACAGGAAATTAGACAGGAGATGTAATCAAAATGCAGCACCCGCTGAAACAATTATCTAAACTACAAGTGTCAACAACTTAATGTCTTTTCCATGAATTCTATCCTTAATTCACTAATTTGTCAATTTCAGGCGTCCATTGTGAATTGAATGACTACTGTGCCTCCCAACCTTGTCGTAACGGTGCAAGCTGTACGTCCCTCGCCAGCGGATATAACTGTAAATGTTTGCCGGGATTCAAGGATACAACGTGTACCCAAGATATCGACGAATGTGCCGAGACGCCAGGATTGTGTCAAAATGGAGGAACGTGTCAAAATACCCACGGATCATACAAGTACGTTCCGTAACCTTTCAGAATCTTGTTCATTTCTTTGTATTTGACATGTTTGATAAAATCGCCGCCAGCAATGAAAGGGTTACCACAGAATTTAACCGGTGAAGATTTGTAGAACTCATGTCTACTTTGAGTTTTCCGTGATTGTTGTACATGTACTTTGTGATCATGTTATCGGCAATGTTCTCTTCGAGGCTATCGAGATTCCTTCAGTTCTGATGAACATGTACGTGTAGGCCTACCAACTGATTCCCAGTTGATGATTCAGGTGGGATGGTAACATTGAAAATGTTTACGTTTACCAGAATTCGATCAATTGCATAGCAGTTGGTTTACACTGCTTATATTTTGTACTTTGCTATGTTTACTCCAATTACTTACCCCTTAGATTCAGTGAAAGCGCTCACAGTCAAAGGTCATACCACTTTCATCAGTCAGGGTGTACCCATAGTGAAATTATCTGAACTTATAAGCCTGGAGCCTGGTACAGTGCTTCTGGAAATCAATGTTTTGTGATGTGATGTGACATAATGCTCTAGAAAAGTGGTTTATCTGGAGCATTTGAACTGAACTTATAAGCACTGAACATATAAGCCTGGAGCACGGTACAACGCTTCTGGAAATCAGTGTTTTGTGGTTAAGCTGACATAATGCTCCAGAAAAGTGGTTTGTCTGGAGCATTTTATGCTCCAATCTGGGGCTTCAACTCGGGAGCAGGACAGACTGGAAAGAATCCGTGGTCTATGAGTCAGTTATCAAAAGCGTCTTAAATTGAATGATGAGGATAGGAAGTCAAGTTCAAGGAGTTCCTACCCCCTCCAAGGGCAAAAAAGAGAGCTGATTAGCGGCCATATTGGAAACATCTTGGAAGCCCAGACAGCATAAATATTGGCATATCGGGCTGTTTCTTGGATAACAATATTTTACGATCGTTAGAAAACATACTTTGGATCAAAGGGTGCCCTTTCTGACGATTTTGTAGATTTATTAAAGAAAACCTTTATCTAGAAAAGATAGTTTTTGATTGGGAATGTCGTGTTATCATATATGTATAGGTGAAGAAATCGTCAGTGTTCTTCCTGTGTAAGTTTCACCTCATAAAACAGCAATTTGCAGGTGGCCCTTTGTTTTTGGAGTCGATAAGGGAAGGTTGGCGCTGTTGATGTGTTGATGAATTTGTGCCTCGTTCGGCAAGTTTTGACTGGTGGAGATTTCAAATTCCTTGCCGTTTTTCTGAAGGACAAATCAACACTGTTGGTGGTACCGGTATATATCCGGTGGAAGAAGTTTCCAAACTAATATGTACCAGCATCAACAGAACACACTATTGTGATGTCATTGTATTGTCTTTCCAGTTGTAAATCTATTGTTGCTTAAATTTGCTTTGTAATCTCTTTCCAGATGTAACTGCCCTGCGACCTTCACGGGGAAAAAGTGCGAGAAGACATACTATCCGTGCAAGCCAACTCCTTGCCAGAATGGAGCGACATGCACCGTAACTGGGCGCCTGACGTATCAATGTTCTTGTGTTGCTGGTAAGTCAAGAATTTAGTGCAATGAGGAACCCGCCCTTGGGTTTATCCCGACAGGTCGGCGCTGTGAGCGCTTGTACCGAAACGACGTCATTGACGTCATTTTAGGTGTCATTGACGTCATGTTATGTGCTGACGTTGCGTCATGAAAAAAATGCCTGTACATTTTTCTACAGGAAAAATGACAAGAAAGACGTTGCTTTTATCGCCATTGTATCCCTTCATTTTAAGAAAAAAGGAATGAGAATAAAAGAAAATTTCATCCGCTACACGATGATGTAAGTTTTACTCTCGGGCGACCAACACAAATGGTTTATTTTCACTGCAGAAATAAATGGAAGTAACGTTAGAAAAAAGAGACTTTCGGTACAAGCGCTTGCAGCGCCACGTCGTGACGTTAGTGTGCGGGTTCCTCATAACCTTCTTATACTGTACACTACCAAAGATAGTATAATCCTGCAGCAGAGGATGTTACTTGTGACCCGTACTGTTCTTGTGCCACTAGTAAGACATTTTCACCTGATTTTCCATTCCTTGGTGCATCTTGATTATTTCTATCAAGAATTTACTGTAGTACGCCTACCTTATACTTACCATCAGATTATCATTAAGCTGGGGATGTTACTTGTGACCCATGCTGTCGACATCCCCTTAAATTTTCTCCATGTCATTTCCTCTACATTGTACCTTTACTATGCATGTCTTGGACATTGGTGTATGTACAAAGCAGAAGGCTACTTACAATTATTTACATGGTAAAGGAAGGCTACTACATACATCGCCAGGTAGTCAGCCTTGTTAACTTTGTAACATGAGCCATGAGAGTAATTTTGGTGCTTACTAAATAACCAGTATGGCCTGCAGGGTTTATGTATACAGGAAAATGCACCAGAAGTTGTCCTACAGTTTTACTACAGCCGAATCGGTAGATGTTGTCCTGGGTAACCCTAAAGTTTACCCAGGACCATCCTGGGTAACCCTAATAGTTACCCAGGACAATCCTGGGTAAACCTTAGTATACTAAAGTTGACCCAGTTTGAAATTCGCGCACTTTTTCACCTGCGGTCAAGGATCTTGAAAACGGCCCTTCAGTGCACGCGAATTTCAAACTAGGTAAACTTTAGTACACTAAAGTTTACCCAAAGTTTAGTACACTAAAGTTTACCCAGGATCGTCCTGGGTAACTTTTAGGGTCACCCAGGACGACATCTACCGATTCGGCTTTACCACATACATGACTACTGACTGGTGTGTCAAAATCAAGTGTGTGTGTTGTCAGTATTTTCTAGCCACTTTGCATGGCAGTAAAAACGTCTTGGCGGGCTGAAGCGCCGCGACTCGAGCCACGGGCTAGTTTCAATGCCACATGACTCAAGTCACGGGACAAATTTGAGTATTTGATTGGATCCGATCCTATCACGTAGACGCAGGAAAATTAGAAATAAATGAATTTTTTCACTTCCGGTTCAAATCTTATGAACTGGAAATACATGTTATCCTGGTAGGATATTGTTTCAACTAGGCAACAAAATGAAAGGACTTCCTGGTGGTCATCCGTTTCCATGCCATTTGAAGCTGCCGTTACTTCCATGTACATTTAGTACACCTTATCCTTTGCAGCAACTCTCTTCTTTGTGAAGTGAACTGAACTTGGTAACTTCAAGAACTTGAAGAACTTCTTGTGGATGTTGTTTTGGGTCGGGGACTTCGTCGCTTACCACTTTGTTCTTTAGGGTGTGAGAAGTGAAATAATACGTGCATTCCAGCAGGGCTGAAGCCACTCTTCGCCCTGGTATTAATTTTTGAAGAGGGTATCTCAACCTACTGATCAGCAACAGGCGTGTTCGGTGATTTGTCCCCTGATTGTAAAAGGAAATCATGATCTACAGAGATCCGTGCTTCGTAAGATCATTGAAACTGATGCAAGTTGCTTCCTAGCTCACATTTGTGGGATCTTGTCAGTGAGAATATTGTCAGTGGGGATATTGTCAGTGGGGATCTTGTCAGTGGGAATATTGTCAGTGGAGATCTTCTCAGTGGAGATCTTGTCAGTGGGATGTTGTCAGTGGGATATTATCAGTGGGGATCTTGTCAGTGGGAATCTTCTTGCCAGTGGGAATCTTCTTGCCAGTGGAAAATTTCATTGCTCTTCCAACAAAGTCGCATTTTGACAGGGCTGCTTTGCTGAAATTTATCGCCATGGCCCACTTTCTTGAAGCCTGCTTTACTTTGTTTCTAAATACTTAGTTGCATATGGGTGAAATATGATCCATTTGCCCTTTCAAGTTTATACACTTCAACTTCGTTGACACAAATAGGCCTACAACCTTCAAGTTGACCTGAGTAGCTCTTCAGACTTGATGATGGATTGGGAATTCCGGGTAACTAACCTTTCCTTTTCCTAAAGCCGCTGTTTCACATGTGTGGGAGTTTTCCCATGCGGTTGGCTTTCTATGGGCAACTCATCAATCATGAGTTGGTTCTCTATCGGCAACTCATCAACCATGAGTTGGTTCTCTATGGGCAACTCATCAACCATGAGTTGGCTCTCTATGGGCAACTCATCAACCATGAGTTGGCTCTCTATGGGCAACTCATCAACCTTGAGTTGGCTCTCTATGGGCAACTCATCAACCATGAGTTGGCTCTCTATGGGCAACTCATCAACCATGAGTTGGCTCTCTATGGGCAACTCATCACTCATAAGTTGACTCTCTATGGGCAACTCATCAATCATGAGTTGGCTCTCTATGGGCAACTCATCAACCATGAGTTGGCTCTCTATGGGCAACTCATCAACCAGGAGTTGACTCTCTATGGGCAACTCATCAACCATAGAAAACTATGGGCAGTCGTTCAGTCATTTTCCTCAGCGCAAGCCGTATGTGCTTCCTATGCCCGGTTTTCTTTGACTGGCAAGTCCGACTTGCCGTTCTACTAGTTTCCTCCTACACTGGCCGCAGTAAAGTTCCAAAATTTTTTCCGTGAATCCAGTGGTGATCTCTCATCTGGCTGTCAATGGTGCAGTGTAGGCCTATAATTCTGTCATTTCTTAGTAGGCCTACCAAGTACATTTCCCCAAGCATTGGACAAGCCCTGAATAAGAAGCACAAAAAACGACAGTGACGTACATTTCAGTTCATGTTGATGTACGAGGTTGACATTGTCTGCGACTGATGTGGAATGGGGTCCCGCGGGGTGGCCTGTACATCAGTTTGTTGATACACGTGTAAGTAGTGTGGTATGGCGCTTTCTGGGGCAACGATCATCAGATGAGGCGGCCATCTTGGAAGTTTTCCTCCGTAGCGTTGTTGCTCATTGAAGACTGTGTTGTAGTTCACAAAAATCTGGGACAAATCTTGCCACATGTGCAAAGGTTGTAAAACATGAGACTCGTATTTATATAGATGTATATTTGATTGGAAGATACCTAAAAAGAATGCCTTGATGGGCTTTTCTGCAGCGGTTATCTCCTGATAATGTTCATGACTACAAAACAATAGTGCTAACTTTCGATCCAGAACACTAAAACATGTAAATAGCTGTAAAAGAGATTGCAACTAGCTCTGGTTTGGCCGACCATCCGAAGGTTCTGTTTTAAGCCCAGTTCATACTTCGACGTATGACCATCGGCGTCCGACACATGATCAAAATCTGGACGCCGACTTCACGGAGTTGATTCATAGTCCAGCGTACTTCAGCGACGGCGACGAGTAATGAAATGACTCAAGTAATTACAGTGTCACGATCAGACGCCCACCAAATCGTGCGACGTGGTCGGCGTCGAACGTGCGATTGGTCGCTGACGATGGTCGTGCATCGAAGTATGAACTAGGCTTTAGTCATTGGGCCGTCAGCAATGTTTGAAACATTTTGCAAACTCATTCTTCTGGGTTGTGGGCTGAGTTCCACGAATCTCATTCTGAGAACATCAGGGGTTCACAATAAATGTCGCGTCCAGTTATACATCGACTTGGATGCACACAAGGTTTAATTCAGGCTAGTTCGCCATCTAGCTGTCAGTTGGTTAACTCCCTTCATCACCGCACACGATGACAAAGGGGTGAGCACTTAGAAGCCCTGATATTCTCAGGATGATGAGTCTGCAAGCAGTAAGCCTGTTTAAAACTGAAACCAACAACTCAGTCCCATCCTGTCAATTTCCTGTAGAGAAGGGCCATAGGACTTTGGCTCAGTTCTCCATTCACTAGGTCATCCAGTGTCAATTTTATAAGATTTCTGTGGGAAAATACTTGTTAGTATCCAAATTTTTGCAATCGCAACAAAAAACACATCCTTTGGGAATCGAAGTTGATCATGCGGCATCTCTGGTGTAAAAACGCTGCCGTATTCCATTGATGAACATCGTGGGAAGATATCACTTCCTATCAAAAACATGACACCAATCCAACCGCAACTTCATTAAGCAAACACGGCTAATTGCCACTCCGATTGGTTTAATTAACGTAAACGGAGTCTTCATTGATTAAGTAAGAAAACGTATTCCGGAAGAAAGATGTTACATATCTATGAGGTGTAAAAACCAACAGCGTTGGCGGTGTGGTTTCACATTTTCGTATTTTGTTGCTTGCCACCTGACAGTCGGGGAAATACAATCCCATGATGCTTCAGCGCAATCCGACAATTAGCCAGACTTTGTAATGAAATGATATAGCGTTGCATTCTCTTGTGTTGTTTTTGCCTAAGAATATAACTCAGTTATCTGGGGGTAAAAATATTCATATTTTTTGTTCTTCACCAGAAATTCTCTCAACAAAGAGCTGCCATTGTGAAAACAGTCATATTGAACCCAGAAAACTTTAGTTTCATAAAAATCCTCCTATTGTACTCAATGTTGTTTTGTTTCCATGCGGGCCACTGGCTTTTAGCAGGTTGATGTAACATTTAAGCGTACTTACACCACCAATAGGAGTTTTAATGCATGCAGATTGGTAAATAGCAGTGGGGAACAATAGGGCAAGTGGTTTGGGGTCGGATTACCAAATTCCATTTAACTACAGAACCATACGAATTTCTCTGGCTTACTTTCGCATAGAGTTTAGAAGATTTGGCGGCTGCTTGACACCAACAGTCGGTGTCATGCAGGACAAGTCTTTCTAAACTCTAGGTGAAAGTAAGCCACAGAAACAGCAAGTAGGCCTACTCACTGGTGATATGTTGCTGGTACAGCGAAATAAGTGGCTTAGATTTCTGTGGCCAGTTTTCATATGGCTTTCAAATATGCTCCAATCCATGTTTAGAAAGTGTTCTTGTTGACACCTGTAGTGGTACCGGTAGGCCTGGCCTATTGGGGAAGAGTCCATTGAAATGCTTGTCTCAGGAACCATGGTGGGATGACAGCAGGGCTCCATCCTCGTTTGGTCAAATGGATAATTACTAGGTGGAAAATTTCACTCTATGCAGTGTTATATCTAGGCCATTTTAGAGTGGCGCCGCGCCATGCCGCCAAAAGGGGGCGCCATTGTGCCCTTTTTTAACCCCCTAGGGCGCCATGCCCCTAAAAAAAAAACAATTTTTTTTTTTGTTTAGGTTTTTAGT
Organism: Notospermus geniculatus; assembly: GCA_002633025.1. Lineage (NCBI taxonomy): Eukaryota > Metazoa > Nemertea > Pilidiophora > Heteronemertea > Lineidae > Notospermus > Notospermus geniculatus. The sequence goes on along the minus strand of NMRB01000185.1, from coordinate 47,857 downwards.
ACCCGCCAGACCCTTTGCCATGGTCCCTTTTGGTCATATCACCTTAGAAACTCGCTTAAATTGGCTGTTGACTGGAGTTATAGAGACCTTTTTAACTTTTTAGCTTTTCAAATTCCGTTAGAAGAAATGTCGCGAATGAAAAGTGCCCTTTTCTAGGTTGAAGTGCCCTTTTCGCAAAGTTTGCACCATGCCCTTCTGAAATCCTACATATAACACTGCTATGTTGTCTGTTTAAATGGGTCATATGAATAAAGACCAGCAAATGGTTTTACTTCAGATTTGTACAGCATTGCCTAATGCATTTGTATTGCAAAATTCAAGTAAAAGCATTTGCTACTCTTTATTCATATGACCTAATCTGTTCGTGCATTGGTAATTTGGTCAACATAGGCCTAAGTTGCACGTGGATCTGTGAAATTAGGCCTTTGGAATATATCCAAGAGTTCTTCAAATTCATTGTGGAAACTCCAGGAAGGACGATCATGTGGTCTGGGCAATGTCCTGGCTGGTGGGCCTGGCCGTATCCTGGTGCACAATACACCTCTTATCCTAGAGTAATCTTAGGCATTATGACCCGACTTTCTGACCCCCCTGCAGAAGGTCCTAAAGTTCGCAAAAAATGGCAGAGGAGCCTTATCGGGGGACTCCCTTGGGCCTAGATTGATCTGATTGATACATTTCCAGTATGTTACGCCAGAATCCGCCCATTGCCCTCGGGTATAGCCCAACTAGCAGCCATTATATCAGCTTTTTGTCGCGTTGGGCGGAGATTTGCATCAACCCTGAGGCTGAGATTTGCCCCTTCAGGTTTCATACATACTCTGTGCCATCCTTACAATACAGAGATAGCTGTACAATTTGTGTAGTCGTCGGTACTGATCTTTTGTAATGACACTGAAATAATCTTCGAAGTATGTCAGTAAAATTAATGATCGCTACAGGGTTGAATCATGAATTTGCCAAAAATGACAGATTCTTTTGCAAGGGGTGGAGAATTGTCCTGAAGCCCTATTTAGGGTAGGTTTCTATAGGTGTTACTCCATGATATGTGCACCTGGAAGTTTCAACATTTTTTTGCTTCGTGGGCTTTTGCTTGGCCTCCCCGCCCCCCTCCCCCCCCCCGGTCATGTCCTCAAGCTCAGAATGCAACAAAAATTGGTGTGATGAATTTTTTTTGCTGTAGGTGGATTGAGGGAGGGATTTCGCCTGGAGATTGAATGGGTGGGTGGTGGTGTGAAACTTATAAAAAAAAGGTATTGTATTGTGCGCACCTCACATGGAGCTGCATCTTCCTGGGTCAGATTTTGTTAATACCCCGTGTCCCTGAATTATTGGAAAGGAAATGGTTATGGGTGGAATCGGCCCGTGGCCTGGATTCAAACAGTGTGGTTTGGCATAGTGTTTACAGTCGGAAGTCTTTGGTTTGGTTTGCCCCCAATAGCCACGGGTCAACCCTCGCAGCTCTGGGAAGCCCTCATTATCATATTCATACGATTATGAAGATGTTATTGTCTTATCAGAATAGTCTCTCAAGATTGCAAAAATTCTCATCTTGGAGCGAGAACTTCGCCGAGGGCCAGAAATTAAATTATTCGCGTCTGTGTCGTTTTTGATCGTAATGTAACTACCCCTAGGGTAGAACTGAAGACCAAAGCATTGTTACGATGCGCTCTTTCTTGAATAAATATTCAGTTTACGATTCGTCGTTCACTTTCCCACAGTTTTGCTGTTGCCTCGTTCTCAATCTCAGGGAGACTTGTGCCGGATCATTGCGTTGGCGGGTTTTACCTTTTGTGAGTTATTGGCACATGTTAAATCTAGACCATAAGGCTAAAGGTATTTTATTTATTGGATTACGGGATGAGTTTTCAAAAGTGATCAATTTGATTGAAGGAAGATAAAAAATAAACATTTAAGTCCTGTTCTGAGATGTATTGCATTCAACTTTGTGTTGTGCAGTGCTGTGATTGGGCTCTCTCATCTGGGTTTGGGGGGGGGGGAGGGGGTATGTGTGGTGGGTAGGTTTGGGGGGCTGGGCTTGGGGCTTGTGTGGTGTTGTGTATAGAGAAAATTTTGAACCATGTGCATACCATGGTGGACCAGCACCAATCGATGTCCCATTGTACCAATGCTTTCCTGTACAGACTAGGCCTAGGATAACTTTCAAGAAGTCCAAACTTCTGTGAATCGCATACGACAGGCCTAATCTGCAATTGCAATAAAATCACATCACCAATAAAAGTGTTCAGCTTTGGTAGGCATTCTCAAGTTAATGGAGGTGAAAAGAATAGAAATGGTTATGAGATCTCAAAAGGCGACATAACATTATAAATCACTTATTTCATTATGATCAAAGGTGTTTGGTACATGTAATTGGGAATCGATGACCCCCTTATAATAATAGAAAAGTCCACAACACGAATGTCTGTTCTTTGGTAATGTTGAGTTATTTGACCTTTCGATGCTGAGCCGTCTGTGTGAAAATTGAAAATTGGAAGCTGATAGTCTTGTAATGTGAGCTTTAGTTATTTAACTGGCTGTGTGAACTAGGCCTAGATTTGACTTTGTGTTGTTGCACTAATTGGTTCAAAATTGCATGATTAATTAAAGAATAGCTTGATAGATAAATTGGTGATGAAAATTTCTCGATTAAATTGGTGCTGTGTGTATGCATATGAACAAACCTAGGACCTGTTTCATAAAGTGACTTTAAGCTAATGGTACCATTAACTCAATGCATTTTCCATTTGGTTAAAGGTACCATTAGTTTAAAGTCACTTTATGAAACAGGACCCTGCTGTATTGGGACCATAAAAGTGGTGTAAATTGAAACAAAACTGTACAACTAAGTTTCGGTAACCTATGATGTCAGCTACTAGAATGCCTGTGAATAAGTCTGCATGTTTTTTTTACAAAAAAAAACATATTGAAGAGAGTAAAGTTTTTCTGTAATTTGCAATGAACGTAAAAAAGGATGGTGTTCTCCAGGTGTGTAAGTTTTTGGTGAGTCAACTTAACAACAAATTCAAACATTCGTCCGGTGAATCATAGCCGAATACTACCTTGAGCTCATTAGCCTAGATTGAGACGTGATTGAATTGTCAAAAATGGCCGTCTACTCCACCCCCTCTTCAGAAATTTAAAATTGCTAAATGATCCCGTGTGGCTTTGATTGTTCGGAATCGTAAACGATAATCGTCGTTCGTTACCAGGTGTGAATTGATTAATGAAGCAACTAGTATGACCTTTCTGAGATCTTTCACCAGCGGTTGCAATTTTTGTGTGACCTTGGACTATTTCTCAAGATTCTGTGATCTTTTCATGCGATTTGATAAATTTTCTTCCAAGTGATGTCATTGTTGTTTGGTGTCATTAACGATTGTTTTGAATCATGTGAAAATCGTTGACGCAGTTGCCACCGGAGGGGTCAGGATCTTTTTTACAAATCACAGCTGCCCCTGCCATTTCTTCAATTCCTTATTATTGAACCCTGAATAATTAGAAATAACCTTTATTTTGTCCCAGCAGGTGAGAGTTGGTCTCTAGAACTCTCGCCACTGTTTTACCCTCTACCCCTCGGAGGCCTCATTGGGTTAGACACCCCACCCACAGTCAGGCATATCTTTGGAAAAATCTTCAAAATATAGACCCACACTTGTAATTACACCTTTTGTAATGAAATAATGGCCATTGCATGTGGTGCGAAAGGTGACATGCTTTCCCAGTGCGTTTGAGATTTCTTATGTAAATGCAAATTATTGTCAATGCGATTGTCGCAGTTTTCATTTGGCGTGATATTTACGTCGAATTTTATAAATATGTGGGAATGACCACAATTGGCCCACTTTGCTCTTCGTCCTAGAGCCACAGTATAGGACAAAAGTTCCTGCGAAGAAGTGAAAGGCGCCCTGAACTAATATGTGCTAAATTGTCCTGATGACTAGAAAATTGGAAAATTACCACATTTATGGCAAAAGCATTGATCCTGAATTGTGAAATAAATACATCGTATGCGTTCTGAATATTTATATACATAGCCTCAATAACCAACAATAAAAGCAAAATTTTCCCACTGAGTTCCGTTTCAATGCAGAAGATCGAGTCTTTATGTGTTGCGACTGTACATGATGCACTGACATAAAGTGCCAAGTGAAGTGAAATTGAAGACACTTATACACTCATACATACTCTAATACACTTATGGTATTCGCGGCTTTGTAATCGGATGCCCTCTGTTGAACTTTCTTGTCATTAACACCAATCCCCGCGTGGCCCTTGTGGTTCCTCAAGCATGGTCGATGGTGTTTTATCTGAAGTTCCAATCTGGCGTCACCAATAAAGAAACTTCCTAAACGTCTGTGTCTCCGTTGTTTGTCATAAACCCAAGGAACAGACCATGAAATTGTTTTGCCGTCAAAACATTTTACAGTGCCATTTTGACCAGTTACACTTTTATTGATGTCTGAGCCATTTGCTAACATCTGTTGTAAAGTTTTGGGAGAGTTCAAGTTTTCCAAGTGCCAAATGTGGCCGGGTCCGTGAAAACTCAGCCGAAGTTGCAGGGGAGTGACATAGGCCTTGATCATACTTGCCCTTTGTTGCACAATCGATAAGGCTTTATTTGACACTCCCTACATGTATATAAGCAAAAATAGATATTTTTGATATAAGCTATTTTAACCATGTCGTGTTCAGTGACTTTGGCCAGGTTTTGCCAGACTTGGTCAGAAATGTTGGTTCCTTATGTTGTGGCACTATTGCATCTATGTTGAAGATAAATGTGGCATAATTGCAGAAATTTGGCCAAAAAGACAGGCATGACTTGGACGTGCTTTCTACGTATGTGTTCCATGGCAGATTACTATTGCTGCAATCCACATCCTTTCAAAGCCGTTTGAAGAAAATCTTCCAACTGAACGAAGCTCCCTCCAACAAAATGTCCCCTAGTTTGCACATCTGTGGAGAAGTCGTGAAAGGCATGGTTGCTCTATCTGAGTTTGTCAAAGCAATCACTGTTTAAATGCTGCATCATCGATTTTCAATCTTCACTTAATGTGGTTAGCGAACAAACTTTGTGTCTGCTGTAACAAAGTTGCCAAGTCAATAGGCATTAAAATGGCTGCCAAGGTCGTTTCAAGGTCAATACTTATTGGCCAGTCTCTCCTTGACTTTGTAATGCAACTCAAAAAAATATCGTTAACTCGAGAGTGCGATTGTCACTCTACCGACCACTCTCGCTGCATAGCATTGATTTGAAATGTTTCCAGCGAATCGGTGCAGTGACTGCGGGAACAATCCTCTGTTAATAATAGATGGTGTTAATTGAGAACACAATAACTAGAGGTATAATAGCAGCGGCGATTTGTGGTATTTATGAAAATTATACGTACAATAACTAAACAATAAAATGTACTAAATGATGTGCATGCAGTCGGTTAGTTCCCTCTCAATGTCAGCAGTGCATGAATATTCGTGAAACTTTCAGATTTTAGTCCATTTCACATTTCACCTACCGGTATAAATTTTGAAAGTTGTTAAATTTTATTTACCCGTAGTGCAGTAAGTGCGCTCTGAGTTTGAAGCTTCATCTGATACTGTGCTTTATTGACAGCATTTCCTACCTGATCTCTTTCACCCTTTTCAGGTTTCAAGCCCAAGTCAGGCAAAAGCAGACGCTTGTCACTTTCAGTATTGTCTGTCTCTTATGAACTCTGAAACAATCTATTTCTTCCATTCTCTCCTGGTGTCATCTTAGTTCGTTGAGGCTCACCATCTGAGTGACATGTGTCTGCTTATTGCGGGTCACAATTCGTCAACAATTTTTCTCACTCTGTTGATTTCATACTTTTAAATTCCTCTTCTCTCCTTCTGTCTTTCAGGATTTACTGGCACGAATTGCGAGATCAACATCAACGACTGTCAGGACAATCGCTGTGCCAACGGCGCCACCTGCGTGGACGGAGTTGGAAAGTACACTTGCAAATGTCCTCCAACATATAATGGTAAGACATATTATTCTAAACTTATATCTTGACTACCAGACTGGTCCTGCTCTTTCACCAGGAGTAATGATGTTGAATTACTATGTAGCTTGGTATCCAGTTTGCTCAGGGGTTCATGGATGTCGCAGACCGCACAGGGAATCGAACCCGAATCGATCGCCCGCATGCAAAGCAGACGTTCTTCCACCGAGCCAAAAGTCTGGACATTAGGCTTGAGGGCCTAACACCCCCTAAATCTACCTCGGGTGTACCCGTAACAAGTGGCCCACATTTCAAAGACCAGCTCGCTCGCTGTACTTGGCCTACGTCCCTTAGGAGCATGCAGCAAATCTGCATTATCTTTGTATCATGCCTGACGGGTACTGCCTTTACACGTGTGTGATGCACCTGACGGAAAAGCGACGTAGCCAAAATCTCATGGCAAGAACAGCTTTTCTAACAAACAGCCTGCTGCTGATGTCCAGTGGCCGACATTCTACAACATTCTACCAGCTCTCAAAACAATCGTCAGCGGCCGCCAGAATTTGGAATCTCAACAGCATGGCATCGCTAGGTTTGAAGCACCATCAAGATCTGCGGCAGTAAACTTCTGTTTATTCTCTGAGCAGCTGAGAATATCATTGTTTTCGCCATAACTAAGGTGTATTTGTCGGTATTTCTTGTCGGTGTGGGAAAATTTGGGCAACAAAGGAATTGTATCTTGAGGAGGTTTGTTTTATAGTAGGTCATATAGGCATAGTATTGACTTTTTTCTTGTTTATTGACATATATTAGAAAAAGTTGCAACTGGTATTCATATTCAAGTTGTTGGTGGGAATTGATCAATCAAGCACTTTGCTTCTTTCATTTCAGCAGGTTGAGCTACTAGTGACACCTATTGGGGTGATGTGAAATCATCCTTGCAGAAAAATTAAAATTGTTGCTGAGTGAAGTTCTTTTTCGTCCCTTCATACGCCCTGGTTTCTTTTCTAGGAACTTTCTGCACAGAAGACGTGGACGAGTGTTCCATTGGAAATCCGTGTAAAAACGGAGCAACGTGTAAAAATCACGAGGGTGGATACCTGTGTATTTGCGTGAACGGATGGGAGGGTGATGATTGCGGACAGAATATCAACGATTGTCTAAATCGGCCGTGTTATAATGGCGGGACGTGTCACGACAGAGTTGGGTACTACTACTGCGAATGTCCGCCAGGAAAAACCGGTGAGTGTTCCTTTCTATCTTCGGTTAATACCAAGTAATGGATTTTGGTTGAAACGTGAAAATATGTCCAAAAAGACTGAAAATGACCTAAACCTTATCAAATAGGTATTCATTGAAAAGGTCTAATTGAATGCTTTCCAATGAATACGTAAGTCATGTAAGTGATGGGGGCCATTTTCGTAACCACCAACATGTTCGGTTTTTGACAAAATTGCTAATGGCATTGAAAGAGTTAAAGTTTGAATATCGTTTGCTGTAAATTCCGATCATCCAGTATTTGATGTTCAATTCTGAATTAAATATCTTTAAAAAATGTCTCAGCATCATCCCAAGATCCTCGGATTTCAATATGAAATATCAAACTCTCAAATTTTCTGAAAATAAACCCCAATGACAATGAAATCTAGAAAAAATATCTCCCCGGTCACAGAGGTCACATGATGATCTATGGTTTCATTGTGGGAAAATCACTTTCTAATCGTAGAACACGATTCTGACGTTGTCATTCAAAATATCGTACGCGGCGCCCGTGTTTGCTGCACCTGTTCACAAACAGCACTGGGAAGTGGCGGTCAGCGTTTTTCTGCGTGAAATATCCCGATTCTTAAACTCATTTCAGTGTTTGGCCGCCGGCCTTCGTCATTAAAATCTGCCGTCTGTTATTGTATGGAGCCTCCTTTTGGTTCATCGTCATGGCGATTTCATCGCGCTTGATCACACTCTTTTAGATAACTATGGACAAAGGTTCTGGGGTCGGGGCGACCCTAGACCTTTGATCTTTAAATCTAACTTGGTTTTAGCAACAAATGTCCAAAAGAATTGTTACAAATGTATTGAATAAGCTGTGGTCAAAAACAAAATTTGAGGGCAATCGGAGTTGTGGTAAGAATGAATGAGTTATTTTTGTGGCACCTTTTTCATTTGGCATTTGACAGATGGTGTGATGATTATTGACAAAAAAGAGGAAAAAAACTGCTCAGTTTGGAACCAGACCCTGGGATAGCCTGTTCTTGCTTCTAGAATTTGCAATGAAGGATAAAAAAAACAAGAAATTTGGCTTCATAAATGACGGAGTTTTCTTGTGCGAGTTGGCTGTCTATGGGCAACTCAACGATGGGAAACTCTGGGCGATCGTTTGTGTCATTGGTCTTAGCGTAAGCTGTAAAGGTGCTTACAGGTCGACATTGTGTCTTGAAGCAACTCGACGGATCCGTCGCAGATAAAAAAAACCACCATGTGCAGGTCGACATTTCAGCGATTGAGAGGAACTCGGAGCAACTGGCAGTTACCTCGAACAGCACGCTCACTCCGAGTTGCTTCCATCGCCGGAAAGCTAGTTGCCGCAAGTTGCTTCAAGACGCAATGTCGACCTGTAAGCCTCTTAAGATCCCCAAAATGGTAAGTTGCCCATTGAGAGCCAACTCACTTACATGTATGGAGCACCTTCAAAAGCATTCTCTAGCCTGTCCACCACATTACCACAGCTTAGTTTCGTGCAATGGCGAACAAAATTGGGGAAAAGGATTGTTCAAAAAGGGAAGCAGTGGTATTGTGTTACGTCTGCCAATCGAACTGACTGATATCAGTTACATGAGATGAAAACAAGAGTTTCAGCTTTCAGCTACCCCCAAGAAAACTCTTTCACCAATAAATCAACAATCTTTCTTTTGTGCCGATGACACCAGCGGTCAGTGCGACAGATGGCAGGTTGTCTATCTCTGAATGACCGCGACCACCTGCGACCACTTGATGCCTCAGAGATGACCATAATTACAGCGATGAGCAACGGGTATTGTCATGGTGGCTGTCACCTAGGGGTCGTTACTGGCATTGCATAATTAACTGTTTAATTGCTTGGTTGTCTGGTGGCCTGGGTATTTGCCATGAATGGGCTATGAACGAAATTTTCGTTCTCAATAGAATTGCACGAGTAGCAGTGGAAAGTGTCATCTTTTTGATGCACTTGTGGTTTAGACTTCGCCATCGCTGAGAAAATTGGCTGTTTAATGTAGCAAAAACGGTAGTCACAGGACTGGGTTGAAATCTCTCTGTCATATGTGACATTGGCTTATATGAAGGGGGAAACCAGACCGATCAAACCTGTGTTGTGGATTTGCCTTCGTTATCAATGGGAATCCTAGGCAGCACACCGAAACCCAGTCCTATACATTGGACACCTTTTGTGTGGGAAATTGATCAGGACCGGGATGTCAGTTTCATTTCAATAGTTTTAACCACTAGTGACACCTATTGAGGCAGTATTGAAAAGCAGATGTAAATAGGAATCCAACTCACAACTTCTTGTGTATAAGACACTAATGTTGAACTATGCCAAGTTCTGACAGAACGTCCATTGCATTTTGTTGACTTCGTAACATATTGGACTTAAATACCATCTTCTCTAAACTGGGAACAGTGCACTTTGCAGCTTATTGTGTTTCGGCCTAATGATTTGTCCGACAGGTCATTCTGACCGCCCTCCCTATCTGTCATGTAAATTTTCCCACCATCTCGCTAGCAAGTCCCGTAACAAAAACACCCGTGTTTTTGTCCGTGCGCTTACACCAGCCGATACACAATTTACGTCCTATTGTGTGTTTTATCTGCTTCATTCAATTCTGGTGTCAGGTTACCAAAAACGTGATAAATTAACACGAGAGAGTCGCGTAGTCTCGGTGATACACTAATTCAAAGGACCAGGAGTGTTGACCGTCAATGAATTACTCTCCTCATTAAGGAGGGGTTAAAGTACCCTTGATGTGCTCCTCGATCGATCGGTTCAATTTTCCCAGGTTTACAGTTCGGCTGTTTCAGTGACTTTCAGTGCAAGCAACAATAAACAGCAATCGTCAATTGGCAGTTGATTATCACTTAAAAGTGTTTTTCATGGATTTTGAGATTTTTTGTCAATTTTCATAAAATATGAAAAGCTTCCCACCCGATAGGAAAAAATTGACAACGTTTTGTTATCAAATTCAATGGTTCACCTCTCCATTTCAAGCATCTCTTCCAACCCCTTCATGAAATAGTTCCTTGCTATTGTCCTACTTGTCAAGTGTTGCTGTACGGTTAAATATTTCATCTACAGTACATAGCGTACCTTTTGAACACTTCTTGGAAAAACTTACCAGTTTAACTTAATTACAGCATTTTAAATAAACAAGTTCAGAAAATGTTGAAGAACAAAGATCTGGAGCTCCTGGCCCAGGAGTAATTGATTGGTGTCTGTTCATAGAACCTCTGCAATAGGACACCTCTGTCTGACGGATACCTCTCTTTTAGGACACTGAACTTCAGACTCAAGTGGAACATTTCTACCTCTGTAATTTGGACACCTCCAATTAAGGACAGCATTTGTCAGTTCCAGAGGTGTTCTTAATAAAAAGGTTTGCTATTTTGGACAAAAACGTATTTGTCTTTGAAGTACATTATATTCGTCTTGTGGTTGTTTTCAGGTCTACGATGCCATCTCAACGATACTTGCGTCAGTCGACCTTGCCATGCGGGAGCCATATGCGATACGTCGCCAATAGATGGCAGCTTTGTGTGTTCCTGTCCGACTGGTTACGAGGGAAGTTCATGTTCGGACGACATCAATGAGTGCACAGCAAGTGAGTAAAATTTACATCGATGTTGAAATCGCTATGTGATTGTCCGAACTTCTGGCGGTAGTTTCTGATTGCTGGACACACTTCTCCAACTGCTTGATGTAATTGGTCCTCATACACCGGGTATTTTATCATCTGCCAAGTTGGCGCTGACCAGATTTTGCAGACCTGTACAAATCGTGTCTGAACAATTAAAGGCTGTTTGCAGTGATAAAATATTATGCTCTGATGTCCCGCTAGGCTGGCATTGTAGTAATTCCAGTGTAAATAGCCCATAAAGATACTGTCGGTGATTGTACCCATTTTGGCCCATTCTATGATTAACCCTTACTCCGCATTTAATTCTGAATTTGGGAAGAAGGTAGAAATTGAACCCCATAACTCTTTGTCTTGAGTCAAACACTCAATTATTGTGCTCCCCAGTGGTACTTTAGTTCAATCTTATGCCATATAGAGGTCCTTCACATGACGTCACATTTCCATGACGACACGATGCCGCCATATTGGCCGTCGAAATGTCAAGCGACATCACGGCACGAACACAGCATCAACACACAGGTCGCGACATCAGAATGTCATGACGTGACAGTTTTGACGTCGTCGCCAGCCATTTGACAGTCAACATGGCCGACATTTCACAGTCAAGTGACCGTTGTCACATCAGTGAAGAACCTCTATAAGTTGGTCCCCTGCTCTTGGCTGTGGATTGTAGTCTAGCTACCCCACACCACACTGACCCTAAAACCATAACTTTTTGAGTGGGTCATAACTCCCCACATTTGATGGCCAGTAATGGCTGATGTAAAGATGTTGAACTGAGAAGATGGTCTCTGTGAAATGTTGTTTGTCTGCTTCCAGGTTTTCGCTCACCGTGCGAACATGGCGGCCTCTGCGTCAACACGGCCGGTTCCTTCATCTGTAACTGCACCAAGGGTTTTACTGGCGCACGGTGCGACATCAACATCAACGAATGCGCGTCAAATCCGTGCAAGAATGACGGGACATGTCTGGACGAGAGGGGAGCGTTCCGATGTGTCTGTATGCCAGGTAAGGAACAGTGATCTTATTCAGTTTCATCTGCCACCATTAGAGGGGGTTACTTGGATTTTCTATCAGGTGCCATCCTCCATCAGCGGGGGTTTTTACCTCGCTCCTCTTCATCAAGTGTATGAAGAGGAGCGAGACCAAAGCCCTGCTATGGGAGGATGATCAGGTGCCGGTTTATGTGATCTTGGAAAAAGAATAAAAAGGTAGATGGGGCATACTTATGAGTCAAAATCATAAAATTTGGTAAAAATTTGACTCGACCGTTTCAAACTGGATTCTAGACTCTTTGTGGCACGAATTGAGACATACTCTGCCTGATGCAGATGTAATGATAATTAAATTTGAACAGATTTGAAATTTTACATTGTCTGCCAACATGTCGGAGGATTTCTTCACGATTCTGATCTCCGAAGCCTTCGGGGTGTAATCTCCTAATGATGTATGTTCCCTCCGGAGTGATCTGAATGCCAGTTCAGTGTCTCCGCCATTCTGCTTTCGGCGCGTCGTCCTCCGCCCGTACACCGGCGATTAATCATACAGAGCATGTGCGTAATATATTGGGCTTCCTTCCTGTGTCCGATGTCCCAGGACGTTCTCACGAGCGCAGATCTCTTGAACAATGGCGCACATGATCCCCAACCCCCATCGGCTAGCTATGTTTTGTTGTTGACCTGTCATTTAGTTGTAATGGCCGCTTCATTCATTAGTGGCACTTGTGTTGTGAAATCGAGTTCACCCCAACATGAAAAATCACCTGTGCATTATGTGTACTTAGCGTACACTATTGTGTTGTCATACTCTTGATGGAATGCACACCACTTTGTCTTCTGCTATTTTGTGACAGGTCTTCTGCTGCCATTTGTTTGGTCGTCTGCCCAGAAATATTTCCATTGTTGTTCATTATTACTCAATCATTGTTTTGAAAATATTTGGAAGGAAATGGTTCGAGGTGGATTAAACATGACGCCATGAAAGCCCGTAAATTTCAATGGTTTTGTGGTGGCTTCTGTACTCTGAATTTTTCACGGATATTCCATTGTCAGAAGGTTCAGGCACCAAGTGTTCCCATTTCTCCCTTGTTTGCCAAATCATCAAACTCGTGTTTTTCTGGTGAGAAAATGAAAGTCAATGCATCTTCAATGGCGGCCTATTGTCTTCAACTATTTCTATTGAGTTGCTTGGCAAAAATATGATAAGAGTCAGGGGGATCCATGATTTCGGAAAAGAGGGGGCGCACTCTGCTAGAAACATTGAAATCTGTGGTGAATTTCAGTGATTTGCTCCAAATTTCAGAATTTCACGGGGGATTTTACAGATTTGTTGGCAGAAAGGGGGGCATGTGCCCCCCCCCCCCCGATCCGTGCCTGGCCTGAGAGTTGCAAACTTTTCTGATTAAACGTGTTGACTTAAAAGCCGAGTACTAAATGCAGATTTATTGGCCCAAAAGACAATGTAGATGACGTTATCACAGAAAAATTCTCCGTCTTGTCGGTCAAATTGACGTCAAATGACGTCATCGACCCATGTGGTGCACTTTGTCGTTGGCGCAAGTGGAGTGTGTGCAACTTCAACCATGATGTGATGTACGTGTGGCACATTTTGCAGGAGAAAACCTGCAGTGCCAAAGAGAGTACCCACTCTAGCACATTAGGATGGCCCGGCCAGGGATTGAACCACTAAAACCACTTCTACCACTGTATTTGCGAAGATTGTCAACAGGTCAAAGGTTAGCACATAAGCTTGAAGATTTTGCCCCCATATTAATGGATTACAGCTTGAGGAAGGAAGGAATTTATTAAATACCTTGAAGCATGCAAACAATGGCAAAATCAAATTATATGCAACCAACACCATGACACGGACATAGAGTACGCAAAGAACTTGAGTTAGAATGACAATATATTTTGTGTTACAATGTATGTGAAAAGTGGCTCTTCTTGGCGTGAAATATTCTTACATGGTGTGAAATCTCTGTGCATGAGACTTGTGTGAAATGCCGTGAGCGATTTTCCAACCTTACTCAATTGATTAAGAACCCTTTATCCCCTGTAAGTGGACCCTAAGGGCTTTAAATATGGGACCCGAACAACTGGTTTTAGGGTGCAAATCACAGGTCCTCGTTAGTGGAAACCTGTAGTTCAGTGATGACAATAGGTGGGGTGTGAAATATGATCCGAACGGGTGCGGACAACAGGCGGGACGTGCGCGATATGTGGGAAAGTTGTTCATAATCTTGATAATCACAGGTCTCTGCCAAGTAAAAACCAATGGTTAGATCAGAGGAATTTATGGTATTGATTAGTCTATTACATTATTACTGTGTTTGTTGAATATCTTCTGTAGAAATAGACTTTCTCTCACCACCCCACATAACCCCAAAAATGCCATTACAAGAGCAAGTGTGGGCCTACTGTAAAACGTGATTTTGCCGTTTTCGAGGTCCTTGTGGGGTTCGTGCGAAAGGCCTGTGGGGAACTCCTGGCCGCCATGGTAAGGTGTCGCTGCCGTAAAAACTCAGGTTCGGGTCCCCTGTCAATTCCTTATTGAAATATCATCAGGATTGAGCAGTGCTGCCCTCTATTGATAACCAATGAAATCCCTCCCTGGACAGGATGTTCCCTATACTGTAGGCCTACATCATTCACAGTTTTCCATGTTGCATACTCTAGAGTTAGGACTTTTTCACCTCTGGACTGGTTGTCATTGATTATACCAGGGGCAGTTCCAGGATTTGGGAAAAGGGGGCGTCCTGTGCTAGGAACATTGAAATTTGCACCAAATTCCGGAATTTCACACACAGGATGTCACACTGCTTCGGGTACTGGATAGGCGAGCGCCCGGCGCACCCCCCTCTGGATCCAGGCCTGTATACAAATGCACTCATTGGCATCCTGCATTGGCTGTGGTGTCCAGAAAACATTACACCAGGTTACACCCCATCATCTGTAGCATAACGTAAAGTGTAGGGAGTACATTGGTGAAACTCGCGCATCATCACATTAACTTGGTGACAAATTCATTAACTTAAATCATTGCTGGGGAAACCATTAGTCCCAATCCGAGGGGAGTCATAAAAATTTGTAATATAATGCGTGTCTGTTATGTATAATTCGATCATCGTATTACTCTGTTCAATCTTGCTCTCAGCCCAGACATTGATGATCCAGTAATGTGTTTTTGATTTGTTCATGCAGATTCAGTGACTGAAACTTGATTTCCTAATGCAGTAGTATACATATTCATGTACGACAGCTTCTCTCGTACATGTAAGTTTGCTACAGACATACAAGCCTATCACCATATCTGGTTCCCTTGGTTCTGACCGCCAACATCTACTTTTGTGTTGAACAAACAAAAGTTCTGAAACTTCTGTTCTGGATCACCACCTGAAACTTCCAATTCAATTTCTACAAGTTAAACAGAAAAATTTTGAGAAAGAATTGAAGAAACATCCTTCACTTGGTTAAAATGAATCATCTTTGTTGAAATTTTTCCTCCTCAAATTTGCAAATTTTGAGAAAACTCATAAAAAAGACGTCGTCTGTTCACCCTTGGGGAGTTGAATGGTTGCTGCTAAAAAATATGACATTTTGAGTGTCCAGAAAAAGCTCCCTTTAGTAAATCTTAAGTTTGCAACTCTGTGTGAAAATGTTTCTCAAAAATTGACCAATTGTCTCAAAAATTGACTAAGTGTTTTCTTAACTTCAAGTATTCGACCACCTAGAGAGCTCTAATGATTTTCTCATAGTGAAATTTAATTCTTATACCATTTCAATGGCGATCCAAGTTGTAAACCCTGAATGGTCCATACTCTAGACAAGACAAGTCCCGAGACGAGTCTTGAGCACGACGAGCGTGATATCCCCCGCTGGGCTATTGTCGTGGACAAATAGACCATCAAGAGACATTACACAGCTAATATCGCATCAATGGGATTTATGCATCCCGTACGAGAGCCCACCTTGCTAAGAATGGATCTCGGCAGCAATCGCTATTCTCGTACGCTATTTACTCGCTATGGGGTTCGTTGCGATGACCATATGTCCACGAATTTCGCTGTTAATTTTTCGGCGTTATCTCGGGCAGTTGATTAGGGATGAAGAATACAGATTTGACCTTTTTGCTAGTTTTGGTTAATAAGATTTTCTCGTGTTATTATAATCTGCGGAATTATTTCATGATTTGCAGTAATTCTAATGACGGGCGAGCAGACGTTGACGCTACCTTACAGGATGTATCAAAAACGACTCGCATGCTAAAAAGGTCTTCAATCTGTCTGCAAAGTCGGACGTGAAATCCTTTTCTCATGACGGAATGGCTGATAAAATTCTTTCTTTACAGACTTAGAATAGAACGGTATTCATATCTCCATCAAACAGAAAGAGGAGTTGTTCGTTTTATCCAAATTACAACTTGTCAGTTCTCATTTGCATCGGGGAATGCTCCGAGAATGTCGAATCAGATACTGTCATTAAGACCGGTCATAACAATGAAGGGACCATCTTCTCAGCAATGACAATACCACCTACGAATTTATGATCCATTTGGCTAAATATGGCTACCGATTGCTTAAATTATCGTACAGTTCTGTTGACGGATTCCTTAGAAGATTGGGTAACAGCACAGCTGATTTGACAGGCACAATGTCAATGTTAGGAAACCTTAGAGGGCTGCTGCATTTGGGATGGGACAATCATGCCGCATCTCTGGCCCGAGGTGTCTTCTCTTTACGGAGAATGGCCTAGCTCCTTGGCTTGTCTCGTGTCCGTCCATCTGCACTGCTCGTCAAACAATGACCTCTTCAATATCTCAGCTTCAGACGATTCCTTTTACAAAAAAAAACTCTTCTGAACTCTTAGAGATCATGTGAACTATCCACGCTTCAGACACGTTGAACCGTGCTGGTGTTTTTTCCAAAAGGTGTAAAATCGAGACTTCAAGAAAAAGCGTACCATCTCCAGATGTTATATGGCGGAGAGACTTTGGTGTTGTTGGTTGTCGTAAGTTGACACACATGATTGTCTGTACAAAATTATGATCAGCAAAGGTTTCATATCAGATGGTTCTGTCAAGAATTACTACATAGTCGTTACCAACACATCTCTACCGATGTGCTTGTCTGGCAAATTGCTGATACAAAACTGTTGCCAGTGCATAGAAAGTGTGTAGTTTTGGACAGAAATCCTGGTCAAAATGGTGGATCGTTGCAGTATCTTGCTGCCGGGGTGCCATGGGTGCGAGGGCGAGGGTGGCAAAGACGGGAACCAGACTAGGATGGGATTCAAGTTGCCTACCACGAAGGCCTACGTTGTTTGGTAATCTCCACAACCAAAAGGCAATATAGGTGGCAACACCTTCTGAGAACTTGTGGAAGGCCGCGGTAGAGTCAGTACCCCAGGAAGCTGTGGTGAGGACCCATTACCCAGAGGCAGTCGGTGGTCACCTAGAGATGGGGACGGCATTGTCTGGGAGGACCAAGCCGTGATCATCTGAAGAGCCGCATTTAGCCACCACAACCAGGAGGCATCCTTATTTGTTCTTAAGTTTGCTCAGACCCAAGTGGTTGAGGCGCAACCTAGGACATCACCCTCGGTCCATTTCATCCTATCGTTGGTCAACTTGACTGTGCATTTTGTGCCCTGAGGTCTGATGGTGTACAACTTTTCCTGGTCAACTGTAATTAAGGACAGTTTTGAGAGTGAAAGCATCCTCGATGAAGTGGGCCACACAGTCGGCAAGAAAGTTCAACAATGTCCTCAGGGTTGCTGTCAACCAAATCCTGTTAGGAATGCCGTAGCCTGTTTTGGACTGAAGTTCAACAGACCCGGAGGCCGTCTTTTCCATGGAACACTGTCTCCACGTTAGATGTTGCCGTCACCTTGGTCTACTTTCAGCTGTACGCCAAAAAAGGACAATCCTTCTGATTTTTTCTGCACCACTTGAAAATCCTTCCAGGCTGTTGCCTCTGAATGGAAAAAAAGTCCAGCTGCTTTTAGGAAGGGGCCGAGCAAAAAAGCAGTTGTTCATTTCCAGTCCGCCCTTGGATAGAGATGATTGATAATGCTAATTATTATGAACCAGTTGATAATATTCTCTGCTCCATTTGTTTGTTGTCATGCAATGGGTTTAGCAACCAGGCCAGGTCTTCGAAAAAGGGAGGATTTTGAGTGCACCAGTTCTAAAACTTGCGTGGCTTTTTGTTCAGTTGTCTGATGGTTGAGTTAGATGGCTCGCTAGGACAAGTTATTTGACACGGCTTGCATATGCTAGGATGGAGAAGTTCTGTCACAAAATGACTGTAGGCCTACTGCATGCCTGTTTTATGCCAACGTTGTCAAAGCAACACGTATAAAGGTGGTCGGCTTAGTTCACATCTTGGGGTTAACTTTTCCATTTACTAGCAAAAACCTGATATTCTGGGCTTATATTTATAAAACAGTGCTAACTTAGTTGGTTGCTAGTCATGTACATTGGCCTGTACAAACTAGGTACTTTAGCAGGTAACTAAGCTCAGCAAGGTTTTAGGAATATGTACCCTGGGTGACAGGCTTTGCTTATGGCCACCTGGTGGAATTTGTGAGAATGAAATCCATGGTAGGCCTACAGTACTTTGTATCCTTCTGCTTGGAAAAGTCTCCGTGTATTTTCTCCTCAAAGTTCAAATCATTGGCCTGTATTCTAGAAGCCTCCTTAACTCTAAGGTCTACTTAATAAAGCTTTTGTATTCTGCCCTGCAAACAATAGCTAAAGGTAAACCTTAGGGTTAAGGAAGCTTCTGGAATACAGCCCAACGTCTTATCCACCTTATGAAAGATGGGAACTCATTGCGGGTCAATTTTGAATCTTTCTAGGAACAAGTTCTAGCATTTTCTCATCAGGTCGGCTTCACATGGTTGCAAAGCTGTGGCGATTACAATTGTTACAGCAACAATCAGAACCACATTACATTGTCAGATACCGTCCAGCATCCTTTCATTTTGAACAGGTACCAGTTGTCATTATAGAATTTTTCTTGCAGCCAAACAAATCTCAACCTTGCAAATCGTATTTCATAATTCAACATTCTTCTGTCCTCCAAATCCTTTCTGGCACCATACAATCCACAGAAAGCACGAATTCGACCATTTCATTGTGTCGGACAATGTGCCACTCAATCCTGAAGAAAATCTCATCCATTCAGATCTAGAATTTCGACCCCTTCCCCTTTCCCAGACGAAACTCGCCCCTTAAGCATGTTGATTTAGAACCTTATCTCTTTTCATTGTGATGTGTCCTTTATCAACTTCTTGTTGAGTTCTCATGCGAGGTGGCTCAAGAGATGAAAGAAGTTCTCAGTTTCTTGTCATATTTCTCACGTTAGACAGATGCTTGCAAGAATATCACCACCCAGGTTTCATTCTCATCTTCAAAAAGGGCTGTGTGATGGTCTTCAAAAAGGGTTGTCATTGATGCTGGGGCGTGTTACAGCCCTCTTAGGACCCCATGCCTTATGATTTGCACTCAATGGTATGAAAGACGGTTATATTATGAATCCTTTGAGCATGATGATGAAATTTGATGATCATGTCTTTGTCTGAGAAGATTCACCTCCTGGTCAAGGTTTTCCTTTCATTTAGAAATAGGACGGAGGCCTAGTCTGAATTTGAAAAAGGACTTGAAAGGTGGGGTAGCGCAGTGGTTCATGGACTCATGACCGAGAGGTAATGGGTCTAATGACACCCAGTCGAGACACCACTCTGCACTCAACTGGCAAAGCTTGTCTGAAAGGATCAAGTGAACACAGAACGTGGTGCTCCTTGAGTTCCCCTGAAAGCGAAACGCTTTGAGACTATTACTGTGGAAAGTGCTAAGGCCTCACATTATTATAAGACGAGGTATGAATTCTATGTGCAGATTGCTGAAAATTTGATGACGCGTTGACGACTCAATATTTCTGATGAGAATATTTTTGATGGGATTATTTACGATCGGCCGTATCCTTTACAATTGTCGCCACCTGTCTGGATTATCCTCGGTACAACGAGCACGTAATCTCAGCCGACCCGCTCTCATAATCCCATGCAATCGGCGCATCCTGTCAGAAATATCATGCTCGAGACTAATCTAATCGTAATGCGCGTTTAAGACTTGATACAATGATATAAATGGCGGACAAACCCCAGAGGCGATGTCAAACGGTTGGACAATCATTGACGTTGTCCATCGGTCCACGGCGGACTCACTCGCGGCATATTTTTTGCGCAGCGGTGTTGCCGACGTAAGAGGCTTAATGAGCAGATTGTAACGTGAGAGGGGATGATACAATGAAGGACTACAGACCTTTGCTCCATTGTTGCCGGGCGTAGCCTTGTTTTATTTTGATGGGGGGGATTATGATGGATGACGGTTCATGGAACAATAGGAAACATCGACTGGTATCATTATTTAACCCTCTTCTTTAGGATATTTTTGTGGAGAAGTTGTATGACTTTCAAGACTCAAAAATGACTTTCAAGACTCAAAAATGACTTTCAAGACTCAAAAAGCCTTTCAAGACTCAAAAATGACTTTCAAGACTCAAAAATGACTTCTATTATAAAAAAGCTTTTAATACACAAGAAACTATCAAATCTTTTAATAAAATATGATACTTTCTTGAGTTTTGCTCTATGAGCAGTAGATATAAGAAGTTTGCTCCACAGCTTGCTAAAGTTTGCACTTCCCATTAGAAAGTAAGATAAAAGACAATGATGAATGTCTAGTTTGTTAAATATGGCTAGAACATGAGAGTGGAACCTCTCTATTAAGGACACCTTTGGGACTGACAGATACCGTCCCTATTTGAGAGGTGTCCTGGTAAGGGAGGTAAAATGATTAGAAATGGCCACTTTGGGACTGAACTTAGGTGTCCTCCTGTCAGAGGTGTCTGCAAAGGGAGGTTCCACTGAAAGATCATATCCAGAAAAGACCTCATCCCAACCAGGATATCTTAGAAGTGTCTCATCTTATCCTGACCATATGGTCGCTTCGTAGAAGACGACCAACTCCCAGCATCCAACATGCTGCCGTTCCGCATGCGTACGGTCAGCTCCAGCTGTCGAATTCTCGGCGCAATTTTCCCACGTGTGCCGCAGTGACCTCCGTTTTTGTTCCATCTGCTCTACCGAGATTTTGATGACCCCCTGTTGTCTTCTGATTGGCTGGTGATGACTCTTGTAGGTTGTTAAGGTGAATTGACGATGAGGTGGCCGACGTCTGAGTGCAACAATGGGCAGGGATTGAGACGACGATTCTAAAGTTTCGTCTCTAACCTGAATCATGTAGGGCCTATTTTCCCCAAGTTTATGGATATGTCTGACTGATGCTTCATCTTTATTTCAAAATATTGAATTGAAAGCTAAGCACCTTGCAGATGCCAATGTAGGCCTAGCTCTGTTGCCAATAATGAGCAAACTAGTGTATTGCAGGAGGAAACCAGAGAAGCTGCATTGTCAAAGAGAGTTGCCATCTCCATTACCTGAGTAGCTTATGGCCTTTTCTGTACTTACCAGGGCCAGTAATGCTATGGCTTTGGACCTGATGGAAAAAATCTGATATACTAATGCAATCTTCATTACATGAAGATGGGGATTTGGCCTAAGTGGTTAAAGGTGCCCACAGGTCGACATTGCGTCTTGAAGCAACTTGACGGATCCGTCGCAGATAAAAAAAACCATTACGTGCAGGTCAACATTTCAGTGATTGAGAGGAACTCGGAGTAACTGGCAAGCACACTCAGGTCGACAAAATCGGCAACTGGTCAGTCACTCCGAGTTGCTTCCATCGCCGGAAAGCTAGTTGCCGCGAGTTGCTTCAGTAGGATGCAATGTCGACCTTTGGGCACCTTAAGGCGTGCAGCCCGAGTGCTGATGATTGATGCCTTATGCGAGGGTCCGTGGGTTCGAGTCCGGTAGGAAGATATGTCTTTCACCCTAGGAACCTGTTATTATTTCATTACATGAAGAATGTGTTGAACTTGGGATCAGACCTGAACTCAGAGGTGACAGGTGCTGATGTTTCCACTGCGCCACTCTGGCAGCCCAATCTATTTTGAATCTTTGGTTTCTGAAGCGGTGAATGATGATAACTTGTCATCAATTTGGATCTTTCAACCAAAATGTCGTTCTTCCTCACCATGTCTAGGATTGATTGGTTCGAAAAGGTCAATATTAACCAGAATGACGAAGGGACACCACTCATCTTCCACGGGAGACTGATCCACAATGATCTAACCTGTACATTTATATAACATTAATCACCATAAAGTTCACCATACAAAACCTCCGTGGCTATATTTGGTGAAATTTTCCTCTCATGCTGTGTGTTTGACATTTTCAACGTTCAACGACTGACCAGGGGTCAGTTCTGATTGTCCTGGTTGACACGAAGTGAAACAGTGTTTTCACGAGATGGACTGTCCTACACGCTGAAGTGGGGCGTCTTATTGTTGTCCTGACAGGTCAGTTTGACCGTGCTATATATGGCTCGACTCAGGGATGACCACCACTGTCCCATGGTTGGACAATAGGATGAGGTTGTCCACTCAACACTGCTGGACGCCAGACAGTTGTGACGGACAACATAGGTGTAAATTTCTAATAAAACCTGGTACTGGTACCTCACGTACAAATTCATGGCAGAGAAATCATCAACCTCGCATCTTGACCGGCATTGAGAAGGAGTTGAAGATTTGAGCAAGGACTTGGGCTGGGATTGTTTCGGACACAATTACAAAATGCGCCTCTTCAAACTTTAAAGTTATTGATGTTCTGGACAATGCATTGTGTCCTTTTCACTAAACGTAAACAATGATGAGAAAAACTGAGGAAAAAACTAGCAGACGGTCTTCTGCTTGATTTAACTCATTAAATTTAAAATATTCAGATTGTAATTAATCAACAAGCAAGGTCGCGAGGTTTTTTCAAAATTTGACCGAAAACAGTCACAATTTACCTTGCCGAAAGAACGAAAAAATGAATTGTTGTGATGTATTCAGCGTGATGACTCTTGAGTTAAGTATTCATGTGGGTTGAATATAAAACCTTCTAGCCTAATTTGACAGTAAACGGCCGAGCCCCGAGGGTTCAGTTGAAAATTTGAATATTAATGTGTTTATTTATCTCAGATTTATTGTATACTTTGGCCGATGTGAGGTCTGACCCTGAGAAAAATTGTCAAAATCCCGATGAGTAGAACTAACGCTCGAATTTCATACCCACTGGGTTTTGACCCATACTTCATCTTTTGACATGAGAACGTAATTTTGAGCAATTGTTTGGTATTGTGACAAATGTTGTTTGGGGTGATGTATTTTGCATGACAGAAGATGCCACCAGAAACAAATAATTAGCGAATAAAATGTCCCTTTTCATCTTGATAGATGGGTGTTTACGCTTGAGATACAATTCAAACACATTGGGGATATTCCACTCTAACCTGCCCTAAAAATGGACACTTTCTAATTGATAATGTACATGAATTCTAGCTCTAATTATGGTGAACACATCCCCGTAGCAAATTTGAAAATTATGTTGAAACTGTGGGAAAATTTTGGCCCTTAGGGACTGTATGATATTGAACAGATTTCTTGCATCTTGAAGGGATTTTCATCAAGTTGTAATTAATCAGAATTAAACTAAATTAATCCATGATTTTCAATTCCTGGGAATGATTCGTTAAATTATGTAATAAATTATGGTTTTGAAATATAATAGATTTCGTGGTGAATTATGCAGTTTGTTGCCAGTGATAACTAAGGGCTATTGAGACTGACATGTAAGGGTTATTGAGTCTGAATAATCAGTGTGCAATTACATGAATTATATAGATTTTAGAGTTAATTACTGTTTATATCATCAGAATATTAAAGTTTATGAATGTTAAATATCATGAATTTTCATTGTTGTATTTTGCAGGTTATACGGGTAACCAGTGTGAAACCGACATCAATGAATGTGAAAGCCAACCGTGTAAAAATGGTGCCGTCTGCCAGGATAAAGTGGGAGAGTTCAAATGCAACTGTCCGATCGGTAAGATTTTACTTTCCATTCTTTGCCGAAGCTGCGTTATAATAACTGCGATCCACCTCAGTGTGAGTCTGATGACTGAAGCGGGGTTCATTGGCACATGGATTTTGTCGGATTCAAGTCCGTACAAATAGATCAAATGGACTTTTGCGTTGTATCCGGAAAACTAGGGACAAACGGACTGAAAACGGACCAGATCCGTGCGCCAGTGGATCCTGCTTTACTGTTCCAGTAGGTCCATGGACTTGACAAGAGCTGATCTGGGATGTCAGAAACAGCAAAAATCATTAAAAAATCGAAGGGGACACAAAAAATTGGGCGGAGTAAAGCATTTTTCCTGGCGCAGACTGTACAGATTGTACCTGGACGCCAGCCAAATTTTGTGATTTCAACATTAAAATTCCACTTCATGTTCATTTCGTGTCAACAGAAAATACTGGATGCCAGCCAATTTTGGGATTTTTCAAACTCAGGCCACCAGTAAATTCACATTTTTCTGGCCTTACTCCTTACAATCTCACCCGGGTAATGCTGAAATTTTATGAAGCGACGTGAGCAAAATGTTGTTTTCTGATTTTTCACGGAAATCTGCTAACGTACATCGAGTTAGTTACCCTGGGACCGTCGTGTTATACAACCTATAAATGTATCGATTGCTTCTCCATAATCAAATCATTCGCGACAATGCGCCCTGCTGGGTTCATTGACGACGGCACTAATGGTCTTTTCAATGGCTGCGCCGATAAATGAATCAACAATTACGCTACGAAAACATATCGGCCAATCACATCATTTCATGCTTTGTGTCGTATGCTTGTTTTACGTGTCAATTAAATGGCCGCAGCGGTTTGTTTGGCTTTGATCGTCGTCATAGCAGATGATCCATGACGCGACTGTAACTAATAGATTGTAGCGAACCTTGTTGAAATTAACCCTTTGAAATTCAATGAAATCGATCGTGTTAAGACTGAGTTCGCTCTGTGATTTCTTCGCTGAAATGCGTTCGTTAGCTACTGAAGCTGTAAATCGGATCCCAGGATCATCAGGGGAGCGAAGTGGGGTAGTGGCTTGGACTTGAGATCAAGAGGTCTTGGGTATGTTTCCTGCCCGAGTTGCCATTGGGTTAGGATTGAGAGATGCGGCGAACAAGCTGCTCCTTCAGTTCCCCAGAACGGTTTCTGGAGAGACTTGCGTAATAATGTGAAGCGCTTTGAAATTGTATCAGGGCCTGTTCCCACTACAACGGATTCTACCATGGTTTGCGCTGAGTGGTGTGGTTTTCACAGGGTTTGGGATATGCCTTCGATGGTTTAACAATACCTGGCATCAAGAATATGATGGCAGGTCAATTAATACCTGTAAAAACCGCTCCGCTTGCCACAAATCGTGGCGGAATCCACTTTAGTGGAAATGGGCCTTGATAGTGGAAAGCACTTTATAAAAGCATCATATTATCCTCAGTAGGGCTGTACTTCGGCTCGGCTTGTCCTGCGGCCTTAACTATATAATTCTCTCATCCCATAGGTTTTAGTGGACTGACTTGTGAGGTGGACATAGATGAGTGCGCCAGCAATCCATGTCAGAATGGAGGAGTCTGTCAGAATCTCATCAATGGATATCAGTGCTCTTGTAAGAATGGTAAGTCAAATGACAACCATGTTGAATGAACTATTACTCAAACATGTCAAAGGAGTTCCATTGAAGGTGCTACAGTAGTGCTGCACTCTAGCCAAAACCTACGGAACTAAATCTCTCTCCTTTTGTACGAACATGGAATTCTAAGTTCAGCAGCAATTCTGATGTTATTGAGTATCATAGCTTCATTCCTTGGTAAAGATTTGAAATTTGGCAATATTTCAGGTTTCAAGGGTACAAACTGCGAGACCAACATCGACGAATGTTTGGGTGTCAACTGTTACCATGGCACATGCGTGGATGGAATCGGGCAATATACGTGCAACTGTGAACCGGGTTACAAGGGCCTACGTTGTCAGATCGATATTGATGAATGCGAGAGTAACCCGTGCCAATATGGCGGCACTTGTGATAATTTGATCAACGGATACAAATGTCATTGTCCAAGAGGAACGTCCGGTGAGAAAATATTTTGAAGTGGCCTTGAATTTCCTTGTTGTAGACCTTCTTTGTGTTTTTGAAAAGGGCCTAAAAGACCCTTCAGTAGGCCTGGATCAAGGGGTGTGGATCCTTGTTCTCGGCAACCAATTTTTCGTCAGGAGTGGCCAGATACAGCAACTCCGAGCACTTTTCTGTGGGGTTCAGTGGTTGCCATTGGCCACCCTCAGATTCCCTCCCTCACGAAAGATCTTGGATCCACCCCTGCTTTGTATTTAAGTTTTCCTTCAGCACCTTAATGTTGTTTTCTTGATTTTTAGGCGTGAACTGTGAACACAACATCAACGAATGTTCAAGCAACCCATGTCGTAACGGCGCCCTCTGTATTGACCTAATCAACGGTTATAGATGTCAGTGTAGGGCTGGATATACTGGTATGTACAAGCTTAGGACTTTCCATTTGTGACCTGCTCTAGCAAAAGTAGGTGCCTGTCGCAACCGAGGAATGGGTTAACAGCCTTACAACACAGTAGTTGAAATGTACGCCTCAGCTGGTTGACAAAAGAAGTGGACAGCAGTGATAATAGTTGCGTAAACTGACGACCAGTGATGATCACTTGCGACAAGCGCCTGCTTTTGCTTGAGTGGGTCACATTTGGTCTTCTCACAGTTTAGATAACAGGCTACCGGTAATGAGAAGTTTAGACTGCAACTATGGAAAATTATAGGCCTACATTCTTATTTAGGGTCTAGGCCTGTTGTTATACGATAGGAAGTAATAGATAGCGAAATCATAACCATTATGATTGGATGTGGGTACTTTGATGAAATTTTTCAAAGGAAAAAAATTATGGATGGTCTTATAATAATTAATGCCTCCATGTGCAAAATATGATAAAAATCTTGGACTTTGATATTCTTTAAAAACATTGCCTGACACAAAAAGTTGTCCAAAGTAAACTGGTATTGTTCTAGACTATCATAAAACAATATTGACCTCAGAGAGATCCTGTATGAAGTAAACCAAGACAATAACAAGTCATGACGTATTTGGAACTTAGATGCTCTTTCTGGGTGCAGGCCAGATGAGTTATCTCTTGCAGCCTGTGTTGTGTTTTTAGCCGATAACATATCTCAAGTCTAGGTCAAGAATTTTAGTACCGGGCCTAATGTATCACTGAAGCATGGGTATGTGTAAAAGATGAACTTTGTTGTTTAACTCCTTGGGTACCAATGCAAGCAGACGGCATCTTCTGTGGATTATTTCTGTTGTGTTTTGGGAAAATATTTGAAGAAAAGTTGTTGAGGTTGATTACGGGACTTCACATAACAATTAATAAATTATTTTCTCCTATTTATAGGTAAAAACTGTGAGGAAAATATAGATGAGTGTGCATCTAATCCGTGCGCCAATGGTGGCACCTGTGTCGACCTGGAGAATGCGTATCGTTGCGAATGTCCACGAGGTTACTATGACCACCGATGTCTCTCCGACATCAACGAGTGCGCCTCAGACCCGTGCATCAATGGCGGAAAGTGTGTCGATGGTCTGAACAGATTTGAGTGCCAGTGTCCGCGTGGATACGAGGGATTTCGATGTCATGTGGAAACGAACGAATGCCTTTCGAACCCTTGTCAACATGGCGGCACTTGTGTTGACGGACAGGGACAATACACATGCAAGTGTACTCGTGGATTCACTGGTACGTTTTGAAATCCTGCGTATTTGAAATATTTTGGCAAGCTAACAATCGGATATAGAGGAAATGTGAAAAATACGGTAAATTCTTATATTTCAGGTAAAAACTGTGATGTGAACATCAATGAGTGCAAATCAAACCCGTGTAAACATGGCGCGTGTATCGACGAAGTTGATGGTTATCGGTGCGTCTGTGACCTGCCGTACACAGGGCCTAACTGCAACATCGAGATGAACCCTTGTTCGCCCAACCAGTGTAAAAATGGAGCCCAGTGTGTCGCCCTGACAAATTATAAAAACTTCATGTGTAGCTGTCCGCTTGGATACACTGGTAAGTTCATTTTTTGGCCTACCGTAATTTAAATGGTTAATCCTGTCTTCATGTTGACCTTGGGAGCAAAAATTGTGGCACTTCACAAGACTGCATTTGGAGCCTGCCATTAGATGGACATTAGCTGTGGAAAAGCGTAGAATCAGAAGATGCAAAATACTGTAAAGCAGGAAAATTTCGCGTGCAGGAAATTTTCGCGAATTTCGCAAGAGTTTATGAGTCGCGAAAATTTCCTGTCGCGAATATAAATTCAGGCAAGTGATAAATATGATCCGTGAAAGAAAACTGAAAAAAATGGCAGAGACGCGCGAAAATATCCTGCAGCAAATATGTCTATAAATCTTGATTCGTGAAAATTTCCAGCCGCGAAATTATGTTGCTTTACAGTATAATTTTGTGGACGTAGGTGTTTGATTCATTTAATAATGTTTTCTTCAGGTTTGTTATGTGACCAGGACATTGATGAATGTGCCCAATCCAACCCGTGCCGCCATGGTGCCACGTGTCAGAACACCAACGGATCGTACATCTGCCAGTGCGTACCCGGTTACGACGGACGCCACTGTGAAAACAATCACGATGACTGCAACCCTGACCCGTGTCAAAATGGCGGCACTTGCTTGGACGAGGTCGGTGACTACAGGTGTTTGTGCGTGGAGGGATTTGGCGGTCGACACTGTCAATTCGATGTGGATGAGTGCTCGTCTAATCCGTGCAAGAATCGTGCCACGTGTCGTGATTTCGTCAACTCGTACACGTGTACCTGTAAACCGGGGTTCAGTGGTGTGAACTGTGAAACTAATGACAATGATTGTACTGTAAGGTAAGTACAGCATGTTGTTAAAACTGCGTTAAAATTTACTTCCATAGTGGCCCGTCCACACCAAAACTGCACCGTGGGCCGCGACGGCGAAAAACGACGTGCGTTCACCGCCGCTAAAATAGGTTCAATGGATTTTAAAATAAAGGAGTCACACCAAAGACGCACGGCAAAAATGACGCCCGCTCGAAGTAACTTCTGTAGTTATCCAGTGCGCTTGCCGCAGCGGTTTTTCTCACTGCACATGCTCAGAGGATGCGACTATCTACACAGGTGGTTTAGCCACGCGGAAAAACTGCGCCTCCCGCAGCGTTTCACGCAGGTGGTGTGACCCATGTATGTGGGCGGAAACTCTGGCATTTTCCGCTGCGTTCAACGCACATTTTTGGTGTGCACGGGCATTAAATAGTATGAGCGACTTGTACGCAGTCAAAATCATTCCCTTGTCATCTGAATTTAAAACGTTCTATATCTCATTTTCCAGTTCCTGCCTATACGGAGGCACATGTCGGGACGGTGTCAATAATTACACGTGCATTTGTGCGCCGGGTTACAGCGGTTCAAACTGTCAGCACCGCATCAACCCGTGCGAGTCTCGACCTTGTCTGAATGGTGCGACTTGCAACGAGAAAGACGGAGCGTACAAGTGTCACTGTCCGTTTGGATTTACGGGTCCGAGATGCGAGGTAAGTAGAATGTTGAAAGGTTTTCCATCGCAACCAGAGAAACTTGTTGACGTGACAACTAGGAATCCTCGCTAAATGTTGTCGTAGGCTAACTGGGCCATTGTTATTTGTGACCCGGCACAACAAAATGAGTCGGAAGTCGCACAGAAGAAGACCGAAGGTGGAACCAGACAGCAACCACAGAAATCGACCAAGTCACATTTCACAATGGGCAGACAATCCTGAAATCAGCGAACTGTTGGGGTCACCTTGGACATGTTGGGTCTTCTTATGTGCGCATTCCGACTCATTTTGTCGTGCCGGGTCACATTTGGGAAGGTTGATTTCGCTCTGTGTTGCTCTAGTTCGTTGTTGACTTGATCTGATGAGGACTTTTGTCATTGCAGGACTTCGTTGACTGGTGCAGCCAGAATCCTTGTCAGAATGGAGCTACATGTACTCAAATTTCCAACCAGTATGAATGTAAGTGTCGCGGTGGATGGGCTGGAGCTCTGTGCGACATTAGAATGGTATCCTGCGCCGTTGCGGCACAAGGCCGTGGCGTCTCGGTGGCCAATTTATGTCATAATGGCGGAATGTGTAAAGACGTGGACAATATTCACACGTGCATCTGTCAGCGCGGTTACACCGGGAGCTACTGTGAGAAGGAAATTGACGAATGTGCTTCGGCGCCGTGTAAGAACGGAGCAACGTGTAAAAACCTGGTTGGATATTTCACCTGCGAATGTGCTGATGGGTATCAAGGGCTGAATTGCGAGTACGACATTGATGAATGTTCGACAAAACCGTGTCAGAACGGTGGAACTTGTCATGATTTGGTTAATGGATTCCGATGTTCTTGTCCGAAGGGTGCCCTGGGTATGCTGTGCGAAATAAACGAGAATGACTGTTATGAAGGTGCTTGTTTCCACGGCGGGACGTGCTTGGATAAAGTTGGTTCGTTCGACTGTGCCTGCCCGCCTGGTTTCGTCGGAGCGAGATGTGAAGGTGATGTCAATGAATGTCTCTCAAACCCGTGCGATAGCATCGGAACGCAAAGCTGCGTCCAGCTTGTGAATAACTACCGGTGCGACTGTAAGGCAGGTTTCACAGGACGCCATTGTCAAAACCGTATCAACTACTGCCTGACAAACCCCTGTCAACACGCCGGTACGTGCAAAAACGGCAAACGTGGACCGGTCTGTTCATGTATCCAAGGATATTCTGGCGATAGATGTGAATATGCAAACAGCGCCTGTGACAGTTCGCCGTGTCGTAGTGGTGGGACATGCCATGCACGTCCTGTTGGATATTTCTGCGAGTGTCCTACAGGAGCTACTGGTATCCATTGTGAGTTTGATGTCTACAACGAGTGCCAGTCGAACCCGTGTATGAACGGAGGGTTGTGTCTCAACCAAGTTGGTGAGTAGAACTCGATATCTTCTTGTGATCCAATGTCCTTCTGTTCTGAAAGTAAATAATTCATCTGCCCCCAGAGTCCAGCAGACGGCATCTTCTCTCAAAGTTTTCTCATATTGTATGGAATTGATTGAAAACTATTTGAAGAAATGTTGTTCTTATTAACCATCTGAAGAATGTTTCTTCAAATTTTTTTCAATTATCTTCAAGGCTTTTAGGAAACTTCAACATAAAGACGCTCTCTGCTTAAACCTGGGAGTAGATGAGTTGAGAACTTCTTTTCTTGAGCTACCGGTACTCTTAAAAAAAGAGAATGCCTGTTTCTACTGCTTTTGAAATCTTCAAGAGTCCAGTGTATATACATGTAAATAATATGAAAGAAAAGTCCAGTGCTGAAGAGTCCCGCTGACTGGGGAATAATTCTTGGGTAGCACTCAGCCACAATTTTGCGACTTTTATCTAAACCCAACTCCATTTTCAGCAAAGTACCAATGTCGATGCCCACCACTTTGGAATGGTAAAAACTGTGAGATATACGACCCGTACTTCACTGGAGGAATTGCGATCGATGTCACAACCACGACGGCTGCACCCATCCCGTATGACCAACAGAAGAAACTGTGTAAAGAGAGGAATTGTCATCTGAAGGGCAAAAATGGAAAATGCGACGTGAGTGTTGGACAGCGGTCTTGATATCTTGAATAGAGCTTGTGCAGATGACGTCATCACAAAAAATCTGCCATCTTGACAGTCAAATTGACGTCAGATGACATCGTCAACACATGTGTTGCACCTTGCTGTTGGCGCAAGTGGAGTGTGTGCGACTTCAACCATGACGTGATCTACACATGGCACACTTTGTCGTTGACGTCAGCATGGTGGAGCACCGGTCAAAAGTGACGTCACAATGAGCCACTGCATAAGCCCTATAGTAGACCTTGTTGCTCCAGATTTAAGCCTACAACTAAAGTCTTCCGTGACCTATCCTACAGAGTTTTAATTTGGTAATCATCACTAAAGTTTTCGATTCTTTGCTTTGTAGGAGGAGTGCAATATCCACGCCTGTAACTATGACAACAAGGAATGCACCCAGGGAGTTCATCCGTTCCAAAATTGCACCAACCAGCATGCATGTTGGGACCTCTTCAAGAACGGCAAGTGCGACCAGATTTGCAACACGGAGGCGTGTCTCTACGATGGATTCGACTGCGAGGAGCAGGTTGAGGAGTGTAATCCTTTCTACGACATGTACTGTTCCAATCATTTCGCCAACGGCCATTGCGATACCGGGTGTAACACGGCAGCGTGCGGTTGGGACGGTCTGGATTGCAACAACGACAAGGAGAGTTTAGCGAAGGGCGAGCTGATCATTACGATGTTCAACATAACGGTGCCGGAATTCAAGAATATCTCGTCGCAGTTTGTCCGCAACATGGGCCTGCTGTTGCGGGCAATGGTCAAAATCAAGAAGGACAAATATGGCAATGAGATGATTTACCCCTGGCCGAGCCGGGTCAAACGTGTGAAGAGATTTGTCAGTAATCTGCTCACACTGTCACGGTCCAAACGTGCTGCATCGTATGGGTGAGTAAAGTACTGTACCATTTCGTTTTCAACTTTGTACTGATAACTCATCTGCTCCCCCCCTGAGTCCAGCAGACAGCATCTTCTGTCAAAGTTTTCTCACATCCTGTGGTATTGACTGAAAATTATTTGAAGAAATGTTGTCCCAGCCAGCCTACATGCAGTTCATTCCAAATCCCAGTGGCGTGAGGTTTTCAGCCGATATCTCTGCAACGGCTGGGTCAAATTCAACATACCATACATCAATTAACTTGTCTTTCTTGCCGGTATCTTTCTGCTATCTTCATTTTTCACGCAAGGCCTGCATAACGGTTCCCTTTCTCAAAACCCATTTCATTTCGCTATGCTGTTCAGTGCAGTTTACACGTGCACGATGCATTGCGTCATTTCAAAATGGCCGCCACTTCGGCCGTAAACACGATCTGTGATTTGTGAAAGAACTTTTTTCTGTCACGTTTTTCGGGAAAATGACAGTGATGATGGCTGTACCACCAAGAAAGACAAGTCGATTGACGTATGTTTCATCAAAATCGGCCCAGCCGTTGCGGAGCTATCGTTGATAAACCTCGCGCCAATCGGAACTGGAATGGAGAGTAAAGAAGAATGTTTCTTCAATTTTGTTCCATATCATTTCCATGCCTTTTAGAAAACTTCAACAGAAGGTACAGGGATTGACATAAGCCAAGGCCATTTTCCAAAACACCCTTGCTGGCTCTCTAAAGTGTCCAGGGCCATGGCTGGCTGACCCTTGGCCTATTGTGTGCCTTCATTTGATAAATGTGATAATAAACTGGGTCTAGCTGAAATTGACCATCCATGACCTTGGACAACAATCACTTTGGATTAGAATAGAGGGCCAGCAAGGGTGTTTTGGAAAATGGCCTTGGCTTATGTCAATCCCTGAAGGTACCGTCTGCTCAAACGTGGGAGCAGATGAGTTAATCTTGTGTGGTTTTCCTTTCTCTTTTTCGGATCTTTCCGTGTCTTCACGTGTCCACATTCCATTTCCAGGACCACTGTCCATCTTATCATTGACATTCGAAAGTGTAAGGCGAGTAACTGGGAATGTTTCAACACGGCCAAGGACGCATCTCAGTTCATCGCCGCTTCGATGAATAATGGCTGGGAGCCTGGCGTTGCCATTGGCAGAATATCGGGTAAGTTCTGTTCACCATGTGTGAATGAAAGCACCTTCTGAAAGATTCTCAAAGATGGGGGTAGGCCAACTTGATTTGACGGACTGAGGTCTATTTTCTCTTTTTCCTCAAAGAAACTTCATTGTGAATTTTAGGAATGAATGACATATGGTACTTAATCAGACCTTTTCTTCTCCAGCAACCGATGGCAAATCCAAGCCCGATTCATCCTCGGTGGAGACGAGCCTTAAATACATCTTGGGGGGATCTGCATGTATTGTTATCGTTGCTTTACTGCTTGGAGTCCTCGTCACTGTGTCGCGTCGTCGTGCACGTGGTAATACGTGGTTCCCAGAGGGATTCTTCCGTGCAGGAGGAACATCCAGGACGAGGAGGTCTCATCGGCGTGGACCAGACGGTGAAGAGATGAAGTGAGTGAATTTGTTAGGAAAGATCTGTTGATGAAAATTTTGAAGCTTCCAGTCCTCTGTCCAAATGCTGAAAAGCTTGCTGCCGAATTTTTGCCAAGGAATTTTGTTGAGGGTACTAATTTCTTCAAAATCAACAAAAAGCCCATGAAATTAAAGAAAATGGCCCTTGTCTGTTCCTCTGAGGGTACTAGCAAAGGACCCTTAGTACCCTCTGGTGGAAACCAGATTCCTGGTATATGGTACCTGTAACTTCTTTCAAATGGTGAAACACTGTAAAAATGTTACCGGTACATCTGAACCGAAGTGTCATAGCAGTGTCATAATTTCTTGCCATTCTTTCAGAAATGTTCACAAGGGATCACAGCAGTCGCAACTTGACCGTGTCGATGCGAATGACAACACGACTGTGTCTCCACCAGATGGCAGTAGCTTGACTGAAGAGGATATAGCAGGACAGCCGAAGGCAAAACGTTTCAAGGTAAGTGTGGTTGTCAAATTATATACTGCAATCTTTGTGTTTTCCGAACTTTTGCGTTCAGTACACGACTCAGAATTTAACCAAAGTGTTTTCTACTGAATGAGTCTAATGTATTTTACGCTTTCACTGCTAGTTGGAGCCATCAATGACGACTGAATCATCAACTGACCCGACACCGAGCGATGACGTACCGAACGGCGATTTGGATCAGACGGATACCAGGCAGTGGACGCAACAACATCGTGACGCGGCCAATATCCACGGAGCTACAATTATGGCGATGAGTCCGCCCAGTGATGATGCTATCGATACCAAGGATGTGGATGTTCGAGGCCCCGGTATGTTATCAATTTAATACTCTAGAACCTCGCTGATAAGGACACATGGGGTGCTGATAGATGGGGCTTGAAGGGCGACCGAACTCGAACAAGAAAACTCTCACGTGGAGTAGCTCCTTTCGACAACACAGGCGGAAAACTCAAGTTTTATTTCTGTTTTGCAGATGGATTCACTCCCTTGATGCTGGCCTCTTTCCGTGGAGCCGGACTGGACGGCGTCGACGATGACAGCGGATCCGGTTCAGCCGAAGGTGGGGAAACGGACGATGGATCTGCTGCGATTATTTCGGAACTTCTCATGCAGGGGGCAGCACCTAATGCGCAGAAGGATCGAACGGGTGAGACACCGTTACATCTGGCTGCACGTCACGCGAGAGCGGATGCGGCCAAGAGACTGCTGGATGCTGGGGCCGACCCCAATGCCCAGGATAACACGGGGAGGACACCGTTGCATGCTGCCGTTGGTGCTGACGCTCAAGGAGTGTTCCAGGTAAGGAATGATTACAGAGCTGGGTGACTGTCTTTGCCATGGCTTGAAAGGGTCGAGGATGTCTTGAGAGAATTTCTGAGACGGCCAAATTTGAGAGTGGCCAAATCTTGGTATCCGACTAGGCCTATCCGTGAATAAATGACTTACCATTTCTCATTGAATTTCAGATTCTGCTGAGGAATCGATCTACCAACCTAAATGCCCGGATGCACGACGGCACCACGCCGATGATCATGGCCGCCCGACTCGCGGTTGAAGGCATGGTCGAGGAGTTAATAAACGCTGACGCGGATATGAACGCTACGGATGACTATGGAAAGGCGCCGCTACATTGGGCTGCTGCTGTCAATAACGTGGAGGCGACGATTATATTGCTTCAGCATGGTGCTAACAGGGACGCTCAGGATGCCAAGGTAAGGATTACTGTCTTCATGGACAAAATTAGATTCTAAGAAGCAGCGCCCTGCCCAACAGCTTTGGGATTTTTGCTCTGTCATCTTTGGCGAAGCACTTCGCCCTCATGACTCAGTCAGATGGGTAGTGGAAGAAGCAAACTTGCAGCAGTGGATTGGCAACCATTTAATTGTCTTCATTAAATGACACGTTTTCATTATTTTGCAGGATGAGACTCCTCTGTTCCTAGCAGCACGTGAAGGAAGTTACGAAGCCGCTAAGTGCCTATTGGACCACTATGCAAATCGTGATATCACCGATCATATGGACCGATTACCACGCGATGTCGCCCAGGAACGGATGCATCACGATATTCTGCGGTTACTCGATGAGTATCAGTTGAACAGCCCGATGAACAACGGGCTGTCAAATTCACCGTCTGTGCCAAACGGATCATTCTGTCCGCCAGGAATGAATGGGAAGCAAGTACGTCCGAAGTCTCGGAAATCACGTGTCAATCATGCGAAGGATCAGCTGTCGCCGCAAGCTAATGGCCGCCCGATGGCGATACCGTGCCGGAGCAGCAGCAAGAACAAACGGAAAAAGCCACAACAAAATGGACGCTCATCAGCGCGGAATGTGGAGGTGGCGTCAATAGGAGGCCTCTCGCCTGCAGATCTTGAGATGGATTCTCCAAATGGGTATCCTGACCTCAGTAAGGGGTATGACCCGACGTGTAATGGACATATGGGTATCTCGCAGCAGGATATGCAAGCCCTCGGCGAAATCGCGACAAGTTGTGCGATGGCACAATCTCTCGAGGAGCACACTCGTATGAATTACGTGCCTGCGAAGTTGATGTCACAAATCGACCAGATGCAGCGTCAGAGATCTGTGTATGCAGGCACCCACGGCGTCAGCTCGAGTCCGAACGGGCAGGTCGGCATGAATGAGATGTATTCGAGCAGTAGTCCAGCATCGCAGTGTAGTGTCACTGGTGTTTATTCGTCAAATAACAGCCCAGGTTCAACAGGAAGCAGTCCAGTGAATCAAAACGTGGGCTCGCCCAATAAAAAAGGACTGGGACTCCCAACGTCTCCAACGCACATACAAGCTATGCAAAACGCGCAGTTTAATCTTCGGCATAGTCCGCACAACTATTTGGAATTTGGACTTCCACCTGATTTGAATAGCATTCCGGTGTCCGTAATTGGGCCTGATATGACGCGGCCGAAGAACTATCCTCCGCAAACACACATCAATAATCTTCATAGTAATCATCGCATGACACAAATAGATCAGTATCCCACGCCGCCATCGCAACATAGCACACATGTGGACTCGACGCCGCAACATGTGAACGCTCTGCCACTGCCGGACACTCCGTATCTTACACCCTCACCGGACTCGCCTGACGAATCACCGGGTCAGTGGTCAAGCTCCTCCCCACATTCCGCCCACTCTGATTGGTCAGAAGGTATATCGAGTCCGCCGCAACCGGTTGGTCAGATGCCCGCCAACCGAGTGTCAAAAAAACACATAGCTGATGCGATATACATTTAGGTGTTCACATTATAAGGTGGAGCTGTTCACACTTATTGACTGTGATGTGATTACGATGTCGAGAGTGTTCACATGAGGAGACAGATCATCCTGCTTGGGGATCAAGAATTTCAACCGAGATTTCATACTATGCAAGATATTCAGAGGCTTGTCAAACATTCTGCTGTTCGGTGGATTTCACTGCGAATCATAACATTGAAATCGACAAGAATGCGATTTTCTGACAGGATTATCTTCTGCTCTGAATTCCAACCTCCATGCACAAATTTTGTAAATAAACTGGCCGGAGACTGCTTCAGCCAAGAATGAGATTATTCAAATACAGATCTTATTTATCAATTACTTTGATACTGTTGCGGATGCTATACCTTTTTCGAGAACTGGCAGCAAGGAGACTGTGCTAAGTCACAGAGGGTTAGATATGCTCTTTACGTGGGTGTATTGTCAGGGCGATATTGAGCATCGTTACGATGCACAGATGATGTGTTTCTGTCCGTCTGGAACAGCTACAAATATTTTCATGTTTATATGCATATTTTCTTACCAATAGAATGATGTAAATTTTAGGTTGTGTGTATTGATCTGGCAGACGAGAAGTAGGCCTATTGTACGGTTCATATCCCAATTTCATTGCCTCTCATGCAACTGGTATATACAGTAGAATTTCACAAGCTGAAATTAGTGAAAGTACAAGTGCGCTGCAGTAAAACACTGATAACTTCATTGCTATAAAAAGGGTAGATCGTTTGCCTACCCTTGGGATATTTCGGGGAATTATAGGGGGCCTTCACCTCTTGGCAAATGTTAACTCATCTGCCCTCAGGCGTGAACAGACGGTGTCTTCTTTTGAAATTTTTAAAAACATTTGGAAATAAACTGGAACAAATTTGAAGAAAATTTCTTCAGATGGTTCACAGGAACAACTTTTCTTCAAATATTTTTCAATCAGTAGGCCTACCATACGATGTGAGAAAACTTTGACAGAAGATGCCGTCTGCTGGACTCTGGGGGCAGATGAGTTAAAGAATGTTAGGTTGAATCTACAACTAAGTGCATGGAACTTGGATGACTTGTCACTGCAAATAAAAATTGAATTATTGCTTGCATTTTTCCATAGAGATGAATCATCTGCAGGGGAATGGACCTTTTCGAGCTTACATGTACATGTAACTCATTCAGTTTTGACATACATACGTGTATTCTGTATTCTACTCCTGTCATTGAAGCGTATAGGCCTGTACAGTGACTCACTTTGTATGCATGTACATTACGCTCCATATGCATGTACACGAAGGGTTGTAAGATATTGTGTATTTTGTATGACTTTGCCTGTGTAGAATTTTCTGGAGTACTCTTTCTACAGGCACGTTTTCAAATATCGTGGTAGAAGAATTTGAACCAAGTAAGGAACGTCTAATTTCATTTCCTTTGACAAAACAATGGGTTGAACACGAACTATAGAAGTTCCTGTATTTGAAGGGTTCAAAACTGGCTTATGTCTTTTAGTACTCTTTACTTTTAGTACTATTCAGTACTAATTTAGTACTATTTTACTATTATTTCAGTACTGTTTTAGTACTATTTACTTCACATAGATGCTGTATTTATTTTTTTACTGAATGGGGATTTTTTGGCCTACGTTGGGATTCTACCAATGGTCAGTTGTAGACTGACGGCTATTTTATATCATTTTGTACATTTTAATAGCAATGTCTGGTGGATTTTGACTGAACTACAGTTTGGGCTTGATTGTTTTACGACGGAATGGATGGGCCATCTTTGGTTATTGAACTGTGTTGATTTCAACATCGTTGGGTGGCATACAAGTCAGGATATTTGGTCCCATGGCAAAGTGACTACAGACCAGGGTCGATCGTACAGAAAGTCCGATAGTGCTTTCAGTGCCTATCGGTGGTTTAGTTAATGGGAAAATGCGTTATAACTAACTGCCAATAGCTGGTAGCACTATCGGACTTTCTGTGAAGTTGGCCCTGCTTTCCCCTCCAATGGTCATCAGCACTCCACTCAATATCAGGGGGAGGATTTTCAAATGAAATAACAGCCCTTACTCTACAGTAATGTGTGCTTGGTAGTACATAATAGAGCTACTACTGCAAGTGAACGTCCTCCTGCTGATCAGGAGTGGTGATTTGACTTAAACCAGGGCTGAAACCGTGGAATGCAGTTGTATGGGATTACCGGTATCCGTTTCTGAAGATCTGCAAATCTGTGTTATGTAAATATTAGTTAGTGATGCAAATGAGGTCATTGCTGATCGGATCACATATTATACTCTGTCTTCAGATTTATACTACCTATTTGTATTTTACACAAACCTCCATTAGGTGGCGCTAGTTGCATTGAAATCCATATTTGCAAGCATTTACTTTGGTTTGTCCAAAGTCAGAAATGTAATCATGATAACGACTACTGGGAGCTTTAATTTCTTTACATGGAAATATGTGATTAATTCTTTTAAATTGAGATACATTTGTACCTTTAACCCCTTGGAATTCGAAGTAAGTTCAGCCCGATGCCTTTTATGTGTTGGCTGTGTTACGCTCATTTCGCTGAAGGGGGAATTCACACTGAGAAATGGAATTAAAGGGTATTTGTTTTGGGAATTTTTGTGCATCAAATATATTCTGAACTCTGACACTGGGCACCATATGAAAGGAAAGAGACATTTTGGACGTCAGTAGCTATTCATGAGTTGTCATGGATACAGCAGCTGAATGTTGGTGCTCGGTTGAGGATTGGTCCAATCAAAGGTCTTGA
Organism: Notospermus geniculatus; assembly: GCA_002633025.1. NCBI lineage: Eukaryota > Metazoa > Nemertea > Pilidiophora > Heteronemertea > Lineidae > Notospermus > Notospermus geniculatus. The sequence continues at coordinate 7,755 of NMRB01000185.1, read as the reverse complement.
CGATCTTGGGGGGTTTATCCATCTTCGTTAAAGAGAATTGTTGCTACAAGTAAAAGAGAAGTGTTCTTTACTATAAGAATGTCATCTCTGCTAGCCAGTTGTGAAGGAAAGTGCAAAAAGCCAGTTCAGTTCATGTCCAAACATGAATTTCTCAAAGTCCTTGGACAAGACACGAAAACTAAACAAAACCCATTTTGTTCTCAACAATTTGGGTCGACAATCAAAAATCCGTTAAATCACCAAATGATTTATCGGATTCGGACTAAGTGCAATTCTGATTGGTCAGTGAGGGTTGTGGGTGAACTTTAATTTATTTCTCGTAAACATTTTCTCCATATTTGGTTAGGCTTTGCTTGTTAACATAGCTTAAGTATGTTTTGCATCGATTCTGTACATAGAATATTCTAAATTATTTATTTTCAAAACTTCACCTCTGGCTGGCAGAAGATTGACCTTGGAGTTTTGACCTTGGTGTTTTGACCTTGGAGTGACCTTGGTGTTTAAAGTTGAATGTGCTGCATTTCTTTCTGAAGACAATTGCTGTGTCCCATTTGTAACCAATTTGCTCTTAGGCGTTTCAGTGAGAGTTTGGCCACTGAAAATGCAAGACATTTTTTGACCGAGCTATTTTAGTATTTACCTCATTCTGTTGGTGTTTCATCATTTGCCTTCCTGGAGTTCATGATTTGTTGTCTTCCAAGAAAGGTCAGATGTCTTGTTTTCGGAAAAAAGCCATCGCGGAACGACTCTTGTGATCATTTTAAGTGCCTTCTAAAATATAGTCCGTTCCCATGGCAACATATCTGAATGTCTGAATCTCATCTTTTCTGATCTGACCACCATCATTATTATATTAAAAAGATTGAATGATTTTGAAATGCCTAAGATCAGATTGAATAAAACCTGTAAATATAAATATTGCGGTCAGGATGTTTCGAGATTGGACTGGGCTGTGTCGAATTGTGGTAAAATGTTTGTTTTCTTTTGTCAAGTGGCACCAAGGCTCTGGGATTCAGTGGACAGCTTTGAGTACGGTAATTGTTATGACTCATGAAGTCAGACTTGTATTGTTTTGGGGCATATTGTTGCATTGTTTATGAAGTTCATGAAATCAAAGTCTTACCAGACTCTGGTCTAGTACTTGAGTCACAACTGCAGCCTCCTGTGAGCTACTGGTAATTGTCAACTTAGATTTTGTGTGTTTTTATGACATTTTAGTTTGGAGTTTTGTTATATTTAGTCTTCCTCATCACTTGTGGCACTTTTTTGTTCTCACTAGAATATAGACAATTCCTTCTTAATGTTACCGTGTAACAAAGTTACTCAGTGAGTGACGAATGCATTGTGATTTCTTGTACTCACGAACAAGTACAGGGGTCATACGTTTAGTATTTGCACCATGGGTGACACCAGGGGTAATTATTGGGAGTTTATTTGTTTGATTCCACAAGCCCAGTCCATCTTGCATCCTGGCTGCACGACCTTTTGGACAGCGATAGTTTGTAACATATCACATGTATGTTATAGGTTGTTTGGTATGGTTTTCTTGTACAGAATTGGTCAACTGCATTTATCATGAATAACTAGTGACCCAATACTTGAATGATGTCAATAAAATTAGTTATAAATTGTAATTTTCTGCTTTTGTTTGTCATTTCCTTCATCCATTGTCTTGTGTTCTCATCGGAATTTTGAATTCGGCTCTCAGTAATAATAATGTTTGGTTGCTATCTCAAAGCACTTCAGTAACCCTTCTTGGGAACTCAAGCAGTGCTTTGCTTTGGTCATTCAATACATGAACCTAGTGATCTTTTCAGACCAGTTATAATGAAGTGAACATGTCGAATTGACCAGGAATCGAACTGGAGCATCTTTGACATAAGTTTGGTACTCATTCACTGTCACTGTTACATAAACGCTGTCCCCTCTGTATTGAATTTTACAGCATTTCCAAAGTGTTAGGAGAGTGTAGTTCGAGGTCTCATTGCCTCATGAAGGTCCCCAAAATGCTTGTCTGATACCTACTTCAAAGAATCGAACCCGAGTTTTCAGCACACACAGAAAAACTGTCGGCAGAGCTCTAATATTTGCAGATAGAGCAAAGTACATTTTACATTACACTAACATCGGAGGATGTAAGCACTTTCTGAATTCAATACAGTGTGGCTTTAAGGCCATCATCATATGAAACACATCTAATACTAATTATTTGCAAGAAATAACAAATTAAAAATGTTCTTGAAAATTGAAGACATTTAATTATTTCCTCATCTCTCTGATCTCCCGAAACCATATAAATGCATTCAGCACATCGCTTTCATTATGTACAGGAAATTTTACAAATAAGATTACAAGTTAAATCTATCTAAAGATCCATGGCAGCAATACAGGACTTCATTCCACATACACCGATAGCCAAAATCAGGACTTGTGGGGCTGGGGCCATCTATGTGTAGGTTGTGAAACTAGAGACTAAACAGGGAACCTCATGTGCAAGTGGTTGGTGGGTATTTATTTGACTGTGCATCGATGTCAGGTGGGCCATGTTAAAAAGGCTTCCACTGATATGTGTGAGCTCTGTTTCCTGGCTAAGTGCTGAGCATGCTGTGATTTGGTATTGCCGTTCTTCAGAAGGGCAGTGCCAAGGAGCTCAGCTTGTCGTGGCTCCACACCACGGGCCAAATCACAGTACCGGGTAATTTACGCGACTCTAAGTACTATACCACAAACTGATATAGGGAAAATTTTACGGAATATTATGCTCAGTGTGGACTACATGTAGTACTTTTACTTTCACTCCATTCAAGAAGAGAGATCTACATGTATGTGTATGCTGGTCTCCATCCCACACTCGGCTGTTTTCAATGCTGTACAAAACAATAACTATCATAGATATGCCTCGCTGTAAATTAGCTGGATAAATAAATGTACAGTTTATTTAAACTATTTACATAACGGGTGTCGGGTACATGGGTATCATTAGAAATACATGACGGACAAACATATTGTCGGTTGTGACTGGTATTTAAGTTTACTACACTATGACATTATTTTCCTATATCTGGTGGACTGAGCTCTGCAATAACTGGTGAAGTGGAGAGGAGTAACAGAGTCAGACCATACTTTAAGTATGTATGCACAAAAGCCTGGATTTTCAGCCCCCCTTCCCTTTCGCAAAAAAATGTACAGTTGTATGCAAATGACTCCTTATTTCTCAGACCCCTCCTCTCTGTGCATGCATACAAAACATATGGTCCCTAATGGAAGTCATATTAGAATAAAACATACTCTNCCCAATTCGTTCAAATGCTGGCAAACAACGCAACGCAGAAGTTAAAACAAGACATTTTGCTTGCCCAAAAACCGACTAGATCCACTTTCCAAGTCTGAGCCATCATATTCATAGCAAGCCATGCCAAGTTGATAAAGACTGATTCTTGAACAAACTATTTTAAAAATCATCTACTCCTCAAACAGAACATAACTTTGATGCCAATGCCATCAACATAGAATCTGAAGCAGCAGTGCGGTCTGGAAGACAACACAGTCTTAGCCAAGCATTGCAAAACATTGCAAGACAGGAGTTGGCTAAACAGAATCTAGCATTTTCTGAACTCGCAAGCAACGAGAATGCAGTACTTATTCCGATTCTGCAAAATCACCCCCATTTTGAATCCAATGGCAAACATAAGAGCTCATCAAAGAGACCTGTCCATCCCAGCCTTGGTTGAGATTGCATCTCTTCACATGAGAAACCCACAACGTGTTTCCACAATGAAATAGAAGCCAAAGTGTCCTTCTGAAGAAAAACTTGAATCAAAACCACCAGAATCGGACGTACAATAAAAATAAGATAACTATCACAACAACGGCAGCTATTTTAGCATATGATGATCGGAGGTTCAGATACTTTGCGTCCTGTCTGTATTTCTGTGATAGACTTGATAAATTACTAGCTTTGTTGTCAAGTTCTGAAAGAAAATGAAAAAGATATATACAAGCGCTCTAGACGCCATGTTCCCGGAACGCCGCGAAGCGGCCAATCTGCGAAGCAATCTGACGTCAAAAGCGGAACGCTGCTGTGATATGGTTATGTAAATAATTTTTCGAGAATGACTAAAAATGGGCTGTGCTTCGCAACTAAGGCGCATTTGAGGCTGGAACGCATGGGGAACGATGAAGACCGTAAAGACTGAAGTTTGAGACGTGGAATTGAGTAAGCAGAGCGTGAAATTATTATTTGCGGGCCTAATTTAGGTTTGGTGTATACGTCACACAACGCCGCCGACTTGCGCGCCGCCGCCTGGTTACCCAGCCTCGTCCCAGGTGTAGTCACAAATTCAAATTCAAATTTCACAGGAGTTCGTCTTCAACACTGAGACACTCGTCCCCAGGTGTAGTCACAGGAGTTCGTCTTCAACACTGAGACACCCTTGACCCTGAGACACCCTTTAGTATGTATGCATCCCCTCTGTACTATAATATACAGTCTGTACACCCGAACCATGGAGAGGTACACCCCTCCATGGTTCGGGGGTCCATCGTTCATGTCATTATTGTATACCAAGCCACTGCTGTTGTCGACGTTACAATTAGGCCTAGGCCTAATCCACACTTATTATTGGCCTAGGCATAGGCCTACTCATTTGGTACATGACATGTACCTCAAGCCGCCCGGCGGCTGAACCAACAATGACTGGTTCCGATTCCTCTGGGTTGAAAGAAATTTGGAACATCTCTCAAATTAGTCAAATTTTACTGAGAAGTGTTCCCCTCAATGAGTTGAGAAAATTGACTGAGCTAGTACTTATTCCAACAAGTGACACTTATCATGACACCTTGAAAAGGGTTAGACATTGAGCTGTACATTTACCTGATAGCGTCTCTCCTCTTTGTAATACGTCATCTATATTTTGCACCATGATCCGCTGAACATCTTGTAACTCTGTATTTATGTTGGTTAAATTTCTTCTAGCACGGGAATCCAGGTATGATTTCTTTGCTTTCTGCATGTATGTGTCTGAAAGGGAATGAAATGTTGTGTAAAAGAGGAAGATTTTCATTTTCAATAATCTTCAGAGTCCCCAGAATCTAGGGCGGGTCTTTTTTCATGAAATGGGCACTAGCAAAATCACATATGACTTATTACTCACCAAATTCAATAAAACTGTAAGGTCTAGACACTGTTGAAACTCTTGCACCAAATTGTAACTGGAATTCATTCTGCAGATCTTCTAAGTATCCATAGGCTAGTCGTTTCGAGTAGGACTTCTCACACAGGACAAGGTAGATAATTCCCCTTTCATTTAAACAACTGTGGAAGAAAATGGCACATTACCACAAGGACTTCTATATTTTGTGCTACATGTATAACTCTTCTAAGAAAAAGTTCATATATTTCAAATCAAAGTTTAGGAATAACCCATTAATAGATGCTTACTGGAACAATAAAGGTCCGGCTTCTACTACTAATGAAAATCTTTCTGGTGACTGTGCATTGATTTTTTTGAACAGTTGTTTGGCCATGTTTTGATACTCCAGCATGCTGCGTCCAGCCTGAAATTTTGTAGAAAAAATGGTTACTTTGAAGCCATGAGCCCCATACATATATTTAAATCTGAATGACAGCTAAAGTTTAGAATCCCCGATCGGAAGTGATGTTAGTCCATGGCACACAACGGAAATCCTATGGTACAATGCGGCTTATACTCCCATCTCTACCTTGAGCACCGGAAGTTGCCAGGCTGTCCCTTTTCAAATCTATTTCCGAAGTCAAACAGTCTCGCACACACCAAATAGGCCACATGCATTCTTCCATGATACTGCCTTGTGCTCAACTAAATTTCAAATTCAAAATCAGGGATCAAAGTTCATTTTCTGAAAAAGCAGATTTTGGTCGAACAGGCCAAAAAATCAAGTCGCACACAATGCAAAATGCATTAGAACATAAATTTTTTTGGTCGCACAGAGCAAAATCCAGGTCGCATTTTAGACCAAATGGTCATGAACTTTGAACCCTGAAAATGCCATCATTCCTATTTATAGCCATCATTCCTATTTATAGACTGACCAATCAGAGGTTGATTTAGTAGGTCAACCTGCTTCTGATTGGTCAAAGTCAACAGACTTTTGAAATGGAATTTGAAAAGGGACACCCTGCCAACTTCCAGGTCTCAAGGTAGAGATGGGAGTATTCTGTCAGTCGACGACCTTTTTTTTGGCACTGAATACTGATCGGGGATTCTAAACTCGTTCCGAATTGACTTTTTAGAATTCCGAACCAGTGCTGAAAAAGGTCACCGAGTAATCAATAGGCCTCTAGGCCTAGGCCTAGGTAGGCCCTAGGCCTTATGCCGCATCGGACGGCACAACTTCCACAAGCCTAAAAAAAGAAAGAAAACTTTATTGAATATTTATAAAATAATAGGAGCGTTAGGCCTATGCGTAGCCGTATGTCAGTTCGGCAAACTGCGGAATTCTGCAACGTTGTGGAATTCTGCATCTTATACCAGACATGATGTGGAATTCTGCAACTTTCAGTTGCTGAATTCCACAACCCTGGTCATTGGGGCTGNCATTCGGAACTTCCGAAGGCAACTGCTCGGCAATTTCCGTACGGTCGCATTTCCCCTCGGACACAATTCCAAGGCAGCCATCTTGAATGCGCAACGATTGCTGCCCGTTTGTGAGAGTTCAAATGCGGTTCGCCTCATCACACCCTGCGCATGAACGAAATAGGTCATACAAAACGTTGCGTTATTGATCAATAATTGGCAGATTGGATGAGATTCCGGTAAGTTTATAAATAATATGCCTCAAGTTATCCAGCAAATAAGGTTGAACACCTTAACAGGCCAAAATTCGGCCAAAATAGTCCCACGGTCGGTCACGTGGGTTTGTTGATAAACAATATGGCTGCCTTGGACTTGTGTCCGAGGTGAAATGCGCCGCCCAGTGGCAGATAAGCAGTTCGCCTCAGGTCGTTCCGAATGGATAGTCGTAAGTCGGGTGACGCCAATGAAAACCTGTCATTCGGTTACCGGTACCTGACCTACGGCCCGTCCACAAGTAGGTCGCGCATGCTCGGTAGAAACTAGTTTGAGGTCAAGGGTCAACCATCTCTGACGCATGCGCAGTACCACGTTGCAAACAAGTATGGCATCCTGAAAGTTTTTTGGTGCCAGGAAATGTTGAAATTTCTTAACAATTATCATTGTAAATAAAGCTACGTTGGTTGCTTTCGTCGTGATATTTATTTCTTCAGGTACTCAAGGTATTTAGTAAATCAACGTGTTGATTATCGATGCATGAGTTTCGGTTCTGAAAATGAAAAGAGCAGCAGCTGCTTGTGCTGCTTGTTCAATCTTTTGACGTGTCGGCATCACTGGCACTGCACTGCACAGTGTACGCATACACTGCAGCATAGCTAGGCCTGTGAGTGCATGTATGATCGAGTGACCAGTTTTCGGGGTAGAACAGTTTTCGTGGTACTCCCGTTTTTTCCCGTTTATTCACACGCGCGCCCGCGAGATGTAAACATTTCCCTCAGATCGGGGACCGTATCTTTTGTCGCATACATTTAGTTCGAGATGGGCCGGAAAAAAGTGAGCTATTCACAAAAAACACGAACATTTTCGTAATTTAGCCATTTAGCAACGAGAAAACTAGACCGAAAACTCCAGTCTCCGAACATAACATCATAGTTATGATTCTACGACCGGATTCAACCTATACAACTCCTATGGGGACTAGTGT